>JAJOOF010012425.1:0-16418 GCA_029582545.1 Solanum lignicaule
ATATTACCATGAATTTAGCACTATCAAAAAATAAGATTAAAGGGATATCAAGATTAAGACACTTAGCAAAAAGATATTATAATAAAATCTTTAAAATAAGATACTCACCTACCACACTACCATCTACCACACTACTACTTCTATGAATTCACCAACTACCTGTTCCTATTTAGTCTATAATAAATATTATATCTTAACATATGGTTAATAATATATATATCCCAACAGCTACAACGCCAGTTATATGTTATCTTGCCCTTTCTAATGTGAATTCGATGATTCATGTAGGGGTAATTACTAATGCTTCGGTTCATGTTATAATGTATGCTTATTACTTCTTTTGCGCATCCGGAAAGAGGCCGGGGTGGAAGAAGATCGTTACCAGCTGTCAGATTTTGCAGTTCATCCTTTACTTCATGGGTGCAGTTGTAGTCATGTATTATCACCTCACTACTAAGATTGGTGCTCTGGTGCCCGTACTTTGTTCTTTAATGTCACTTTTAATACCTCACTTTTTCTTTTTCTCAACTTTCATTCCAAAAACTATGCCAACAACATCATCAAACACTCTCAACATAAAGCTTCTCAATAGACAGAACTAGTTAATTAGTTAGTGCTTTAATTTTTTACATCTCTATGTAATACATCTTTATCATAATAATTAAATAAAAGTAGGTTCATTTGTTTTGCATGCTAGTTACGTCGACATTGAGAAAATACATCAAATCATCCACGAACTTGATAACAAAATTTACTTTAACACTTTAACTATACGAGAATTTATTTACCTTCCTTAACAACTTCTATATGAACTAAATACAACCTAAGGAGTGATGTGGCAAGGAGAGTGAAGAAAGGAAAAAAGAAAAAAGAAAAGTTTGACCAACATATACAAGTTTATACATCTGACATTTTTTTAATTGACCAACATATAAATAATATTTTAAATCTTTTTTCCTTCATCTATTTACTTTTTTAAAATATGTGAATTTTCTTATTTAGAGGTAATGAAATTTGTGGGTCTCAGTTTTCTTAAATAAAATTTAAATTTATTACTCTTTATTTTGTTTTCGTTTCCTAATACCTTCTTCCCAATTGAAGCAAACCTCCTCCTTCTACCTTTCTTCATAAACATTCTCACCTCTACCCATTACTTTCATTCCATCGGCCATTTAGCAATTCACTATATATTACTCATCACTCTATTATTGTTGGCATCGATTTCATAAAACCCAACACCAACATCATTGTTACAGAATTTAATTCCATAATATCCACCATCAATAGTAATAATAATGAAGAGGAATGGAGTGCTGGGGAATTCACATTCCCAAATAATCGATTTCACAATAATAACATCAATGTCACAACACCCATCGTGAAGACACATTCATAGATTCAGATTTTCAATTACTCTAATATTTTTGTAGCTTTAATCTCATCAATGAAATGAAGATTGCATAACAAAGTTGAAATATCCACATAATCTTTTCTATCACCATATAATAGAAACTCAAAAAATGGGTTACTTAAAATTTAAGAAAAATTACATTTATAAAATGTAAGCATCAAGATTTTACTAATGGTTTAGACACAAACCTTGTCAATAAAAGGTGTGAAGCTGAAGGCTATAGTGAAAGACACTATTGTTGATTGAAATTAGCTTCGATTTTTTATTGGCATTGTTAAAAGGATTTAAGTTCAGTTTTTTACTATCATTGTTGAAAGAATTTACCTCCAATTTGGGGTTGATGATGAAGTTCGTTGTTAAATAAATAAGTCCACATAATTTTAGAAATTAATTAATTAGTGTATATAAGTTTTTTTTTTTCAAATGGATATCGTGCTCATTTATTTAAAATAGAAATAAACCATTCCATAATATACATGACTTGGGTCTGAAAGTAACCCAAGCCCAAACTTAATTAGGCAACTACTAAAGAAAATCTGAATAAAGCAAACCAAAAAATGGAATGAAAAGGGGTAGAGCTGGTGAAGCTCGAAAAAATCACCATGGATGGGTTCTTCAAGCTACCAATTGAAGTTTATGAAACATAATTCCGTGATCGATTAGAGATTCACCTTAAGCATTCACAAGTCCCACGAACACTGTGAATTTACCCTCAATGAAGACTTCTTCAACCACTAAATCAGGGGTTCTTTCTACAACGAATGTAAGCTTTGAAAAACTCACTTAAACTCTAATCGAGCTTCAACTGTGTATTAAGACCATGGGTAGGGTGTAAAATCCCGTATCCGAAACAGACCAAAAATGCATATTTTGAGAAGTTGCAGGTGCAACCCACGGTTGCCACCCACGGACCGTAGGTCAGACCACGGCCCGTGCTGGTGGTCCGTGGTTCACCACTGCAACCCCTCCCCAAACACAGCTCAGAAAATCGGCTAAGTTCGACCCACGGACAGACCACGGTCCATGGTCTGTGTCCGTGGATCAAGGCCCCCTTTATCCAGCCTCTGACACGAACGACGACCGACCAGCACAGACCGTCGTTCGATCCACGGTCCGTAGGTCTGATCGTTGGTGAAGGCCAGCAGCCAATTAGGGGAAATTGCTAATTGGGTCAACTTCAAATGGTCATCACTCCCAGCACAAAAAGGAATTATGTGTCCCATAACCTATGATATGATAGATAATTGAATCCTCTTTCCAACACCATCGAGTTTACTAAAATCCGACCTCCGAGTAAAAGGTTATGCTCGTTTTAGTGAAGCCCTGTTGGGCAGACTTGACCTACGACCCCAATCTACGGACCGTAGGTCCCGTCTGTCGGTCACTCCGACAGCAGTTAAGTCAGGGGTCTTTTGGTCTTTTCCTATTTCGTTAGACCCCTAAGCTACGTCGTTTAGACCCTAAATTATGAGGTTTTAGTCAGTTTAAGCTTAGAAACATAACTAGAACTTACCTAAGTCAAATCATTAATCAAAACTTATCAAAATTAGAAGCAAGAGAGGAGTACAAGTCGACCAGCCCTAACTCCAAGAACGCAACAAGTTTTCTTTGGTTCCAGCCCAAAAATCAAAGGATTTCTCTGTGAAATTCGTCACCAGGTATGTGGGATTTCACTAGTGGGTTCCTTTCGTCCATTAGGTCTCTAGTTTTCAGTCAGTTTCTTGATTCCCTTATTATGACTAGATGTAGGGTTTCTTGAATGTTAGAATTATTGGGTTCTTAGCTGTTCGAATGATCCAAATCAGATTAGTATGTTAATATTCAGTTTATTGCATGAATTCCAGAACCCTAGCTATGTATTTCTTTAGTTCTTGAATTACACATGCTAGGTCAAATATTTCAGTTATTCAGTTATACATGCCTCAGTTATTAATGCATCAATATCAGTTAATTGTTGCATACTCAGTTTACATGTCCAGTTTGAGCTATTCAGTAACTTATAGAAATTCAGTCATAATGTGTTAATCACTTAATCCATTGGGAGTAGCATAATACCGAGTTGGACTAGGGTTCAACGTACCCAAATAGTCCCAGAACTACAAGCCACGTAGGTTGTAAGTCCCCTCTGTGGGCATTATTTCAATCATCACGCCAGCATGCCTCTATACCTCTGGCAGGGTATATTGGATCCTCTCGATGGGGCGTATACATCGGACTCCACATTTATCTCATGTGGTTTTATTATCGGTTATTAGTAGCTCCCACAGTTTAGTTAGATTCTATTGCATTGACCATGTATCAGTATATTCAGTATTCAGTCTCAACATGTTATAAATTGGTCATTGCATTTAGTTAGCTCAGTATTCAGTAGTTATATCATGTTCAGATTATATCATTGCTTATTTGCTTTGTTCAGTTATATGTTATTTCAACTTTATTCTATCCTGCATACTTAGTACCTTTCAAGTAATGATGCATACTTTGCGCTACATCTTCTCATGATGTAGGTTCAGGTTCTCAGCATCCAGATCACGCTTAGATCGGTTCTCGATCTCCAGTTCAGCAGAATCAGTAGTGAGTCCTCATTCTCCGAGGACAATAGTCATGAGTTTCTTTTCAGTAATTTTAGTCCTTTAGTTTTAGTTTTGCTAGACTTAGTTGGGGCCTGTCCTAGCATTTCTAGTCAGTTAGAGGCTATTTTCAGACATAGTTAGATTCAACTTAGTATTGAGTTAATATCTTCTTTGTATTAAACTTATTAGTTTTCATTTATCTCAGTTATAGTATATGGGTATTCCCCATCTTTTCATTTTATTTATGATTTAGCTTCCGCATCAGTTTATTATCTTTAGTATGCTCGTGATCATGCCAGTAGGGTTAGCTTGGGATCACTTGTGGTCCTAGGTTCCGTGTCCGTGTCTCGGGGGTAGTTCGGGGTGTGCATAGGGTTTCATTTCTTCATCCTTAATAAGTTGTGCCCCAAAGAAACTAATATCACTGTTAAAGGAATTAAATTTGACTCCTTCTCTTGTCAAAGCTAAGATAGTGATTAAGGTATTATTCCTCATCTTAAATAAAATATATCATATTGATTTTCCTTCTAATGGACATATGATTAATCGATGCAGTGCCGATAGTTTAAAGCGTTATTGTTATTGTTGATGTTGTGTTGATTCTTGTAATGAGTTCCTATATTATGCTGACATTTCCTTATTCTCATGTTTGGAGTGCCCATTTTCTTTAGTTGTATTTTTGGCCTTCCTTTCTTTGATATATCTATCAGTGAGTTTAATGTTTTAATGAAAGTACCTAAAATTATGTTAGTGAGAAAATCTGCGACTTGATTGCCTTTCATGTAAATATGTTCGACTAGGAATCCATTTTCTGACAATATCCTCTTTAAGTAAGTTGCATCAACTGAAACAACCTTAAAGAAAAAAGAAAAATTGGTGAATAATAGAAAGAAATAAAAAATTAAGACGTGGTGCTTACATGGTTATGATGTAGCGAATAAGAGTGGTATTATAATCTGAGAGTGATGTTTATTCACTTGAAAGTTCTTTGGGGGGGTAAATAAATGCCTATGTGGTATAAGTATTGAAGTAAGTGTTTGTTGCTAATTTTAAAGGTGATTTTATGTATTATTTTTTTATGGAAATTATACTATCCATTGACATACCTTTTACATTGCTTAATGAGTAATATTTTGGAGATTGTTATGCAATGAATTGAATTTAATATGTATTTAACTACTATATATAAAAGTCTTAGACAAGTAGCTAATGGTCCATGATTGCTTGTCGATTAAGGGGTAGTTTTGATATATTAAAAATTAATTGCTTTGATTGTGTTGTACCAAATGATTTTGCTTTCATATTTTTCCTATGTTGGAAAAATATACCAAAAAATATTTATGGCATGTTTCAAAAGCTACTCTGATAACTGGATTTGGTGTAATTGGGTGTAATTACACTCTCCAATTCTCAGGAAAGGGATGTGAATTGCTAGTAATTACATGGTGTAATTATATGCTGGTTATTTTTAAATTTCTTCTTTTTATTTCTATTTTTATTTTTATTTTAAATTTATTTTTTATTTCTATTATTTTAAATTCTTTTTTATTTTTATTATCCTAAAAATTTATATTTTTTATTGCATTTTCTTCTCATTCTCAACCTTTATTTCATGTGATTCTATGCAATTTTTCATATTGTCTATTTTTTATGCAATGTTTATTTTTTTCATTACCATAATTTTTTTAGTAATCTATTTTTTAAATTAAAGTAGAATTCATTGTTGAGCAAGTTTATATAGATTTACATTTTTCTTTTCTATTAAATAATATTTATGTATGGTATGTTGAAATTTGACATAAGATTATTATGTTATTTATTTTTTTGAATTTAGAACTTATGTTATAATTTTAGTTTCATTTGTTTTAGTAGTATTGACTAGAGACTTCACGTTGCAAGTCATTTATTCTTTAGTTAGACTTGATAGATTATCTTTTTGTCAAATAAAATTTCTTATTTTGTCTAAAATACATTTTAAATAATTAATTTTTATTTTAAAAATTTAATATAATCTTATGATTGCAATTGTGCATCCAAACAATCCAAACAGTACATATATAATTACACTGCAGTTATATTGTGACAAACAAACAGGTCAGTGTAATTACTAGGTTGTGTAATTGCTGCCGTAATAATTACACCGATTTCAATTATCAGGTGGCTTTCCAAACCCGATTTAATTATTTATCCTATGGGAACAATATTAATTCCCTGAACTTGTGGATCCCATTGTAGTACAAATATTACTTTTAGGCTATGCTCCTTGTATCTTTGTAATTGCTAAAATTATGGTCTACACTTGTATTTATACTAGATATGAAAAGGCTCGTTAAGGGGCTCAATATTACAATTTACAATCTTAAATATATTAGAGGTTCCAATATATTATACGTATTTAATTAGTTTTTTGCAAAAAAAAAATTTCATTAATATTTTCTAATAAAAAAAATAGTAAAATAATAATAAAAATCACACTTTATAATAAAATATTAATTTCTTTTATCAAATAATAACATATAACTTATTTAAATTGTTTTAATTAACAATACAATATCATATGGTCTGATGGTTATTTTAACGGAATATCAAACATACACATTCGAATTAAAAAGTTAATTTAATGGTATTCTTTATTTTTTTAACTCATTTAATGATAATAATTTAACAAACAATTGGAGTAAATTAATCTTATTTACTCCTATGTGTTCTACTTTTTCTTAACCACATCAACCACTTTTCACATTTAGAGTAGCATAAACATGAAAAAAGAAAATTAAATTATATCTTACTTTTTATCGTAAATATTATTTTCAATTATTTATTTTTTATAAATATGAAAAATTAAATATCATTTTTATTTGTTTATTTTTTATAAATATGAAAAAGTAAATGAACACAAAGAAATATATAATATTTTTATTTCACTTTATTTATTTGAAAATCAGTGTCTGATTATAAAAATTACAAATATAACATGAGTTGTATTTGGAAAACATTCAAAACTTTGTTAATACTTTAACTGTTTTTTTTTCAAATTTTATCCTAAATTATTTATTTTTATAAAAATGATCCCACTTGAATTATATTTCATATTTTATTATATTTTTAGAAAAAAACACATTCAAATAATCAAATATTATTTGCAAAATCAAGAACATAAATAAAATTCAACTTAATTTTTTTGTAATAGTATGTAGTAGTTCTTTCACGAGATCTAATCTATGACATTATACCACTATTTATTTTGAGATATTACTCTTTTAGTGAAATTTGGTTGTATGTTTCAGGTACATTAGTCAAGTAATATTTAGAAAATGAGGAATATAAACCATATTTAGAAAGACATAATATATAAATATGTCTTTTAACTTGGCCTCGCCTAACATCTATGCCATTCAACTTCGGGTGTGTCACGCCCCAAACTCGAGGGGCGCAACTGGCTCCTAATGCCAAAACTCAGGCCTGAGCCGACCCTGCTGAACCATTTGCTACTAGCATATGGCAGCCACATGCAGTCAAGAAAACAAACAAGTATATCTCGGCTTAAAACTAAGCCCTCGGCCGGCAAGGCCCCTATCAACTGATCTATAAAAGAAACAGCTACTCCCAAGAGATCTTATAAATAAATAGCCAACTAGCACAAAAGTCCTGAATGGGCCGTCGAGGCCACCATGATATCTATACCAAAACTAAAAACAAGTATATATCAATACAATACATAAAAAAACTCACAAGCTTTAGCAAACCAACAACATAGGCCAGTATGACCATAACGTAGATATAAACCCCACACACTAGTCTGCAAGCCTCTAAGAGTAGTAAATATTAGAGGGACAGGGCCCCAGCCTACCCATAAAGATATATACAACAAAAGGTAACAAGCCTCCCAACTCTAGCAGCTCTGGAGGAAAAGGGCTAGTCAACCGGATAAAAGTCAATCCTGCTGCTGAGGAGGTCTACTCGATCGTCTGTTAGGACCTGCATGCATAAATGCAGCACCCCTAGGCAATGGGGCTTCAGTACGAAATAATGTACAGAGTATGAAAGGCAATAGACTATGAGGAGGTATCATGATATACTGGGATAATCTGATAAATAAATCAAGGATAAGATAATTGTACTGACCTGCTCCTAAATCTAAACTTATCAAAAATAACAAAACAACAACCCAACCAAGCCCCCATAAGTTCGGCAGGTACAAACAGCACACAAGACCACCTACTCAGGCCCCCATCAGCCCGAAAGGTGCCAATCGGCCTATATACCCCTATCAGTAGTCCCCTAGCCCCGTAGGCAGTCACATAGCCCTCTTAGGCATTAATATAGACCCGTAGGCAGCACATAGCTCTCTTAGGCATCAACATAGCTTATAGACAACTCATAGCCCTCTTAGACAACAACATGGCCATGTAGGAAGCACATAGCCTTCTTAGGCGTCCTTAAATGAAACATTCGTCCTCAAATGAAAAAAAAATCTGAGTCACGCGGTTAAGTCCTTAGGTGTTTCCAAAATTTAGGCAGACTATCATTTGGCATTGTCACTATCCAGGAACCTAAAATGCAAAAAGTCTAACCTAGGCGTCTCACATGATGATATAAATTGCTAAGCACTATAGCTCCGCAATAACAGTGCGAGCAAATATACAACGACAACAACAATAATAATAAGCAACAATATAAAAAAATTAGATAGGTATCTTACCTCACTGCACCAATATAAACTGATATGCCATCACCCTAGGGTATGAAATACGTGAGGATATTTGGACCTCATGCCATCCTCAGCTTCCCAGGTCACCTCTTCTCTATTCTTGTTTCTCCACAATACTTTAACCGAAGCCATCTCTTTGGTCCTCAATTTACGGACCTGCCGATCTAATATGGCAACTGGAGTTTCCTCGTAGGACAACTCCTCTGTGATCTGAACATCCTCAACTGGGACAACCCGAGAAGGGTCTCCTACGTACTTCCGTAACATAGATACATGGAAAACTGGATGAACAGATTCTAGCCCCGAAGGCAATTCTAACTCATAAGCCACTCGTCCTACCCTCCGAAGGATCTGGTATGTCCCAATGAATCTTGGACTAAGCTTGCCTTTTTTGCCAAATCTTATAACCCCTTCATAGGCAAGACTTTTAAGATCAATACCCAGTCATCGACGCAAAACTCTAAGTCCCTTCGTCGCATATCTGAGTATGACTTCTGTTGGCTTTGAGCTGTTAGCAACCTCTTCCGTATGAGCTTGACCTGCTCCACTGTCTGTTGTACTAAGTCGGGTCCAATCAACCCTGACTCACCTACCTCAAACCATCCAATGGGGGATCTACATTTTCACCCATACAAAGCCTCATAAGGTGCCATCCCGATGCTGGAATGATAACTATTATTGTATGCGAACTCAATAAGAGGCAAGTGTTCATCCCAACTTCCCTTGAAGTCTAGCACGCACGCCCGTAACATATCCTCGAGCGCCAAAATTGTGCGCTCAGCCTGACCATCTGTCTGAGGGTGAAAGGTTGTACTAAGATTAACCTGTGTCCCCAGTCTTTTCTGGAAGGACTTCCAGAAGTTGGCGGTGAATTGTGCTCCTCTATTAGAGATAATAGATATTGGGACATCGTGTAGCCTAACAATCTCCCTAATATAGAGGCTTGCATAGTCTTCGACCGTAAAAGTAGCCCTGACTAGTAAGAAGTGGGCTAATTTTGTTAGTCTATCAACAATTACCCAAAATAGAGTCAAACTTGTGACGTGATCGGGGTAATCCTGTAATAAAATCCATATTAATTGCTTCCTACTTCCACAAAGGCATGGCTATCTCCTGAACTAGCCCAGCGGGCTTTTAGTGCTCAACCTTCACCTGTTGGCAGTTAGGACACTGTGCCACAAACCCATTAACGTCATTCTTCATCCCGTGCCACTAATAGATCTCCTTAATATCATGGTACATCTTCGTCGAACCAGGGTGAATAGAATATCGGGAATGATGTGCCTTTTACATAATTTGATGCGAAAACCCTGCAACATTCAGAACACACAATCGACCACTATATCTAAGGACTCCATCTCCTGCTATATCAAATGCTAAAGTCTGTTGATTCTGAGCCTTGGCTTTGAGCTGCTCTAAGCTAGGATCCTCTTGTTGCCGTGATTTTACTTCTACAACTAGAGATGCACTACAAGAAAAAGGCTTATTTATGACCATCATTTAGGGACGAGTTAATAATCCCGTCACTAAAATTATACATATTGGGACAAGATTATATTTCGGTCCTAAAAGCTATATGTTTTTGAGAAGGTACGAAAGCTGGTCCCTAAATATATTAATAACTAGTCCCAATTGTAATTGAGAGAGTTAGTGGGAGACCACAACGTCAAAACATCCCTAAATATTTTACTAAAATCAACTTTTTTTTTGCTGAAAAATTAGGCGCCAAAAGAAACCTTATTTCCTAAATATCTAAAAAAAAAACCTTGTTTTCTCTCAATACCCAATGGTCCTAACTTAGCCTTTATGTATTTCAAGAACACACACTATCTTTTTTTCATCTCGATCAAGTGCAGGTTCTACCTAGGGTTATCCAGATCTTCCTCAAAGCCATTCTATTGATCAACAACGTCTCTGTTTGCTTCTCTCTACTACGAAATTCTGATAAGATTTCTTTTCTTTTTCTTCTTGTTCTCTATTATGCCGTTCAACTTTTCCCAGTTTTCTGGTTTTATTGAGTTCAGATTCTAATTGATGGTTTAATTTGTTGAAGTGTATTCAAGTTTATAGTATATTGTGTGTTCGAAAAATCACATAACCCATAAAGTAAAGCTTTTTTTTCTGAAAAATAACTAAGAGGACACCTTGCTTCTGTTATTCTCTGCTTCGTGATTTCCCTTATTCAATGGACACCAAAGTTCTTTGTATGAATAAATATCTGATTTTCGTTTGATTAGTTGATGATTATAAAACACAGATTCTTTATATTGGAGTCTTTATCAACTTGTAGTAACAAAACTGATTATTTCTATATACTACAACACAAGTAATTGTCTTCTTTTATTTGTGTGCTGTGGGTCGTGAATCGATAATTATTTTAACTTGACTGATTCACTTGTATTTGGAGTCTTTGACCAGTGAATTAAAGATAGTGATTACTATGTTTTATACTCGACGATTGATAAGTCAATTTTGTTTCAGTAATTATTCTGTGTTAACCACCAAAGCAGACTTAAGACTTAACCTGTTTGATCTAATGAATCTTCTAATCATTTAGCATACACAATTTCCACAAAAAGAAACTATGTACTTCACCTCTTATTGTAGTAGGTGTTCTCACACAAGCAGTGTAGGAAGCCTCATTCGCAATGCTCTCCCATATTCTAGTTAAATCTTCCTTCAAATCTGCTCGAGTTCCTTTTAATCCATTTGATGAGTTCAGAGTATATAATTTCGAATACATGGCCACTTTTTGAACTCCTCTAGCATTCTGTATAATTCACTCACTATGGTGTCCCTATCCATATAATGTTAATCAAATCTCATACTATATTCAAATTCTTGTTCACTTAGCTTATGTACTTTAGGAGCCAAAGATAAGCGACTAAAAGCACTTTTTTGGAATTTCTGGAATCAAAATGAACTAATTTTGTTGATATGTTATTCTTGTATTCATCATTAACAATGACTATGGAGTGATCATTTTGTTGTTCACCTAGATAGTTTATTAGAGAGTAGGATGAAACTCGCTTGAATCTGAGTTCCCCATTTTAGGCGTGGTAAGTGTCTTACAAGGAAGTTGGTGATTCAAATCACTCCTACAGTTGTTCTCATCAAATGCTGGACACTCAAGCTTTCTATGCTTGAATGGCTTATCAGTTGAATTCTTAGCCACTACAGTTTGAGAACTGTTTCCTTGTGCATTCTTAAGGACTCTGTATTCATTAGCATTTGTCTCTTATTCTTTGTTTAATTTAATAGTAGTCTGTTCTGAAGCTCAATTTTTCTCCCTCATGCGCTTGAAATCCACCATTCTGGTCGCTGCCAGAATAAGGTTCATGGTTTCTTCAAGAACCTCATTTGCACTTTCATTGAGAACTCTCATCATTGAATCAGCAACAGTCTCATCTGCATCATTCTTGACAACTGTAGCATGTTTTCCTGACCTATTAGTTTCACCAGATCCATCATTTCGAATAAATGGTTTACTATTCAATGGCTATTTTGGTACAGTCTTCTGATCCTCGTATAACAAGTCCATGATTTCATCAACTGTTGTATCCATATAATGTTCATCAAAGCTCATACTATAATCAAATTCTTGTTCTCTTAGCTTAATGTACTTTAGGAGCCAAAGATAAGCGACTTAAAACACTTTTTAATGGAATTTATGCAATTAGAATGAACAACTTTTATTGATCTGCTATTCTCATATTAATCCTTAACGATGACTATGGAGTGATGTTTTTTCTTGTATCCATATGATGAACAACTTCTGTTGATCTGTTTTTCTTGTATCCATATAATGTTCATCAAAGGATTTCACGACAAGAAATTTTCTTTGTTTAATTTAATAGTAGTCTGTTCTGAAGCTTGATTTTTCTCCCTCCTGCGCTTAAAATCCACCATTCTGGTCGCTGCCAGAATAAGGTTCATGGTTTCTTCAAGAACCTCATTTGCACTTTCATTGAGAACTCTCATAATTGAATCAGCAGCAGTCTCCTCTGCATCATTCTTGACAATTGTAGCATGTTTTCCTGACCTATTAGTTTCACCAAATCCATCATTTCGAATAAATGGTTTACGATTCAATGGCTTTTTTGGTACTGTCTTCTGATCCTCATATAACAAGTCCATGATTTCATGAACTTTTGTATCCATATAATGTTCATCAAAGCTCATACTATAATCAGATTCTTGTTCTCTTTGCTTAATGAACTTTAGGAGCCAAAGATAAGAGACTTAAAACACTTTTTAATGAAATTTCTGGAATTAGAATGAACAACTTTTGTTGATCTGCTATTCTAGTATTAATCCTTAACGATGACTATAGAGTGATCATTTTGTTGTTCACATAGATAGTTTAATTATTAGAGAGGGGGTTGAAACTCACTTGAATCTGAGTTCCCTGTTTTAGGCGTGTCAAGTGTACAACCTAAAGATTTTTTATATTGGAGTCTCGATCGAGTTAAGTAATTGTTTTCTTTCATTAATTTGTTACATGTCGTTAATCTACACATCTGTTAACATCACTTATTTACTAGACTTTGGAGTCTTTGAACAATCAACTAAAAATAGTCCACCAAGCTCTATTTTTTACAATAGACAAATCAATTTGAATGGTCATTTATGTCGTTGTCTGGTCAACAAGGAACTACTAGCTTTTTAAAAATATATTGAAATCGCGTCAAAAAATACGATTATCATAGAAAATAATCATAAATGATAGACAAGAATGAAAGCATGAGTGAAAAGCTAAGGATATCCCGAAGAAAACCTTGAAGTTCTTAGAAAGACATTCTAGCTATTTTTCTTTGTATATGGTGTTCTTTTCTGTATTTTTTTTAAGTGTACTCTTTTTTGTTGTTCAAGTTTGGTATGTCAACATATTGGAAGGAAACATTATATTTGCGTCATTCTTTGTCATATGATAGTATACCACAATTCATTAACTGAACAAGTAGCTAAGGTCCACTAGGAAGTGCGATCTTAGAGTTCAACTTAGTTGTGTAAAACTAATTGTAACAAGTTGTGCGCTATTTTGAGTTTTATTTTCCTTTATTTTTCTAAAACTTATTTTTATGTATACTATAAGGTATGGCACCTAGTAAGCAATGGATGCAACTTGTTGAAAATTGACTCAATGAAATCTACTTAGAAGGTGTGCAGAAGTTTTTGAATTATGCCTTTCAAAGAACATGAGAAGAAAATGAAATACGATGTCCATATCAAATGTTTCAATACAATTTTTGGAACTCGTAAAACAGTTGAGACACATTTGATAGTGTATGGAATAATTTGAAACTATACTTTTTGGTATCATCATGGAGAACGTTTGGGTGAGCCATCGTCAGAATCAAATTCAGAATCTAATGATGAAGATGGTAATGTTGTAGAAGAATGTAAGAGTGAGGATGAAGTAGAAGAATGGTTGATAAATTTGTATCCTAATCTTAATGGAGGAAGTACACACACAAATTGTAATGATTTACCAGAGGAGGAACCAAATGTTGAAGCAATTTTTTTTCCAGCCTATTGAAAGATTTCGAGCAGCCACTGTACCAAAATTCAAAAGCTTCAAAGCTTCCTCTTTGATCAAATTGCTTCATAACAAAAGTATGGGTCGTTGGAGTAATGCGTCATTTACAATGTTATTGAAATTATTGAAAGAGGAGTTGTTGCTTGATGACGCTAATTTGCCAAACTCATATTATGAGGCAAAGAAGATAATTAAAGAACTTGGGCTTTCTTATGACAAAATTGATGCTTGTACTAATGATTGCATGTTATATTAGAAGGAGGATAGCTTACTCGATTCTTTCAAAGTTTGTGGTGCGTCCAGATGGAAAATAAATACACATAGTGGGGAAACAAGTAATAAGAAAGGTAAAAAGATAGCTTCAAAGAGCTTACACTATTTTCCCTTAAAGCCTAGACTTCATAGGTTGTTTATGTCTACAAAGACATCTACTCTATTGACATGGCATAAGGATGAAATAGTTGATGACGAAATAATGAGGCACCCAGCTGATTCAATGGCATGGAAGTCATTTGATGAACTTCATCCTTCATTTGCACTTGACCCTCGTAATGTTCAACTTGGACTTGCTAGTGATGGATTCCAACCATTTCGGAATTCAAAAACCTCACATAGCATTTGGCATGTGGTTATTATTCCTTATAATTTACCACCTTGGTTGTGTATGAAACAAGAAATTTTCATTTTGTCAATGATTATTCCTGGTCCAAATGGTCCTAGAGATGCAATAGATACATATCTCCAGCCATTAATAGAGGAATTGAAGGAGTTGTGGGAAGTTGGTATTGAGACTTATGATGCATCAACTAGACAAAAGTTTACGTTGCATGCTTGTTTGTTATGGACCATCAATGACTTTTCAGTATATGGAAACTTATCTGGATGGAGTACAAAAGGAAAATTGGCATGTCTATGTTGCAAAGAAGATACTTCTTCAATTCGATTGACTAATTGTAAGAAGTAGTGTTTTATGGGTCATCAGCATTACCTTCCTCTTAGTCATAAATGGAGGAAGGAGACGAAGACATTTGATGGAAACAAAGAGGAAAGGCACCAAAAATATGTTCTGGTATTGAGATACTTGATCAAGTGCAAGATCTTGAAGGGATTCAGTTATCAAAAGATCCAAAGAAAAGGAAGAAGATTTCACATGAAAAACGGCAGGATAATTGGAACAAGAAAAGTATCTTTTTTGAACTTCCATATTGGAAGTGTCTCTTGCTGCGACACAATTTGGATGTTATGCATATTGAAAAGAATATATGTGATAATATTATGGGTACAATAATGAATGTCAAAGGAAAGATCAAAGACACAATTAAAACACGGTTAGACTTACAAGAAATGAATATTAGGTCGGAATTGCATCCAATTCAAAATGGGGAGAAAATTGAAGTTCCAACTGCCTGCTACACATTTTCTCCTGAAGATAAGCACAAATTATGCCTTTTCTTAAAAAATCTAAAGGTTCCTGATGGGTTTTCATCTAATATTTCTCAATGTGTGAACCTAAAAGATCACAAGATATCTGGATTGAAAAGTCATGATTGTCATGTTCTTCTTCAACATTTACTCCCTCTTGCACTTCGTGGTATGTTGTCTAAAGAAGTTTGTGAACCACTTATTGAGTTATCAATATTTTTTAGTGTTCTTGGATCAAAGGAGTTGAAAATTGATAACTTGAATCATATTGAAGCTCAAATTCCCATAACACTTTGCAAGTTAGAAAAGGTCTTCCCTCCTTCATTTTTTGATGTCATGGTGCACTTACCTATTCATTTAGCTAGTGAAGCTAAGATTGCTGGACCGATTCATTATCGGTGGATGTATCCTGTGGAACGATGGTTGTATTTTTTGAAATCTCTCATTGGTAATAGGGCATGCCCTGAAGGTTCTATTGCAGAAGGCTATATTGCAATTGAATGCATGACTTTATGTTCGAGGTATCTGCATAGAATTGACACAAAGTTCAATCAACCTGAAAGAAATTTTGATGGTGGTTTAAAAAAATGTAGTGGAGGCTTATCTATATTTTGCCAACCCGGAAAAACTCTAGGAGCTAAAACTCCATGTGAGCTTGAAGCAGATGAATTAGAACAAGCACATATATACATACTGAAGAATTGTGATGAAGTCTTACCATTTCTCGAGTATGTAGAGTTCTTTCATATCATCTTATTATTA
>JAJOOF010012426.1:0-27277 GCA_029582545.1 Solanum lignicaule
AAAGGAAGAATCATTTCATGAGGAAAATGATAAAAAAAATAATCATAGAGTTGGTTATATAGAGGAGTAAAATGACAAATTGAGCATGCCTAAAAGCACTATAAATTAACATCCAATCTTTCACTTAATTCATACACCTTTCTCCTTCACAAAGGAAAAAATTTCATTTTATCTAGTTCACTTATTTATCTCTTTAAATTCCAAAGAAAGATGTCAAGAAACATAATTCCTACTTACTCTTTACTATCACTCTTTTTGATGTCTCTTTGTTTTGTTTTAGCAAATGCAGACGTTGAATGCACAGATGTGATATCGAATTTGTTCCCATGCCAAGGGTTCTTAATGAATGGAGATAAGTCCCCTAGTGTTGCCTGTTGCAGTGGAGCACAAACTATTGCCAAACAATTCCAAGATTCTGAAAAGCCGGACCGCGAAAGCATCTGCTTATGTCTCAAGAATGCTGCAATAAATTTACCTATAGATCTTAAGAAAGCAGCAATGCTCCCTCTTTTATGCAACTTTACTACCACAATACGAATCGATCCTAATGTTGATTGCACTAAGTAACGTCTACCTATATGCTCTGTTTTGATTTATATGACACACTTCACGTTTTACACTATAGTGACAATGCCTGATATCTAATTATAACAATTAATTGAGATATATGTCATAACATTGTTTTTATATATTCTCTTGTAGGGTTTGAAGGACAAGTACTGGAATATAATCCCATTAGAAGAAGTGATATACAAGTTTCCATTCTATAATGCAATGTTTTTACTAAAAGGACTCTCTCTATGGCTACACTATCCCAATTATATTATATTAACATCTATTTTGTGTTGGTGGAAAAAAAGCCTTGCTTATATTATACTCATATGAATAAAAAAATATTATATTATTGTTGATCCATTAACTACTTCCTCACACATTAGTTTTGTAATTCGAGTAAAATGCAAAAATAACCATTTTTCAGAATACCACAATGTTCTTCAATCATCCATATCTTTATGTACTGATGTCTGATTTCATATTGAGATAATGGAATCACATGTTCAAATGCCTATTTAGTGACGGATGTTTATTTAGGTAATTTTTTATGAGCAAAAAAGTGAGTTACATAAGCTGCAAACTATTTGCCTCAGCGGTACATATAGGTAAGAATTCCATAAATGAGAAAATAATTGATTATCAAATGTATGACAAGTTATTTTAAGTAATTGAAATTTACTAAAATGATCTAGGGTTTTCACTTCCACGTCCCAGCTCGTCGAAGCTACCGCCTATCGATTGAAATTTCCCTCCTCAACCGTAAACTGAATTTGTTAGATGATTTCTATCATACGTTTATGATAATAATAATAATAATAATAATCAGGGGAGTATTTTGCGGAGTTTCTTGGGTTTACTTGAATTCATGTTCTTTTATCAAGATCATGAATCATAGTGTTATATTTTTTTAAAATAATACTTAAATATAAATAATTGAAGCCACGCACTCAAAGTATCATATAATGTGATGATTGGATGCCCCTCTTTAAATAAGGTTGGAAATTTAAATCTTATATTTATCTTTCAAAAATTGAGCCAACATCTTTCTAAGTGGTTACTGGTAGAATTTTTTGGGTTTTAACTAAAAAAAATTTGCATTAATCTTTTAAAATATTCAAGTATGTCACATTGAAAATTCATAATGTTTTAGCACTATTAATTTTTATATAAATAAACCAAATGTGTCAACTAAAACTAATAGTACTGGATGATATATACCATACATTCAAGGAAAAATTACCTAAATACACAACTTATTTTACCATATTCTTTAAAAATCCCTACCATTTGAAAAAAAATACAAAAATCTCTACTCTCTCATATTCTCGGATACATCACTTTATGCGATGGATCGTTTTGATACATCACTTTACGCGATTGATGTATCGTAAAAGTTGAGTGATGTATCCGATATTGAGATGCGATGTATCGGAACGTTGAGGGATGTATTCGAAAATGGAACGTGATGTATTAGGCCGTTTTGGGATGTATCCAAATTACACCAAATTTAATGAATTTTTGTAATTTGGAAAATAGTAGGGATAGGATGTAATTAACTCTTAACGCTATGAGATTTGTGTAAAATTCTCTTCATTCAATGGGTTCAACTGATCTCAATACCTTTGACACATATGATACATATATATATATATAAGAACTTAAAGGTTAAATCAGTCAATCTTAAATTTATTTTTTCATAATGATGTACTTAGGGGTGTCAAATTGTCAGGTTGAGTTGAAATTGGAGATATTAAAATGGATTGAAATAAAAATTGGATTGGGTCCTGACCCGTCCAGGTTTACTTTGAGCTTAAATGAGTTGGGTTCAAATGGGCTTAAAAATGGGTTGGGTATTGACCCGCCCAATTTGACCCGCTTAATCTCAATAATTTTCATCTATTGTTATTTAAGTTTTATAACCACAATTTGAATTTCCACTCAAAAAGATTTAAAAAAAGAAGTTACAAATGATAGATAAATCATAAAGATATAAAATAGATAATAATTCATAAATTCAATATAAGAACATACATTACATCAATGCAAATAAAGAGTCTTAGAACGAGTTGAAAATGGAAATTAAATTTGGCTCAATTAAGGATTCTCTTAAAATGGTTAATGCTTGAATGAGTGGGGATTGATTCCAATTCAAATTATCTTGAGTCCAACCCTTAAAATTCTGGGCGGATTGGACGGGTTACCTATAGTAGTTGGGCTCATTTTTGACAACCTTAAATGTACTCATACTCTTAAAATCTTGAATACGCATCTAATAATAATTATCAACAAGTTATTTACCCTGGTAAACGATATTTACCCTAGTAAACGATTTCCTATTTTAAGGTGTTGCTTACCTCCTTCTCCATAAAGTTCTATAAGAAACTTGCTAGCATAGGTAATCCAATTATTTTAAAATCTCCCCCACCCCTCACTATGAAAGATGAATAATTTTGCGTATAATTATTTTCTACTATTTTCCTTTCTCTTATGAGTTATGATGATAAGTTAAAAAAGAAGGCAAGGATATTGGGTCAGGTTAAAAGAAGGGAATAAATTATTTAGATTTTATTCAAATTAGGGGCATATTTAAATATTTTCATAGACTGGTATATCTGACCCAATAATATAATGAAGAACATATTTAACTAATAAACGAAAGTAAAGGAGTATTCTGATCCTTAACCCCCCAAAGAGTAGATATTACAAAAGTCATTATTTATCAATAATTTTAAAAATCATACTAAAAAAAGGAAGAATCATTTCATGAGGAAAATGATTTAAAAAAAAAAAAGCAATCTTAGAGTTGGTTATATAGAGGAGTAAAATGACAAATTGAGCATTCCTTAAAGCACTATAAATTAACATCCAATTTTTCACTTAATTCATATACCTTTCTCCTTTACAAATTTCGTTTTATCTAGCTAGTTCACTTATTTAGCTCTTTTAAATTCGAAAGAAATTAAAGATGTCAAGTAACATAATTCCTACTTACTCTTTACTAGTACTTATTTTGATGTCTGTTTGTTTTGTTTTAGCAAATGCAGACGCTGAATGCGAATATGTGAATTCAAATTTATTGATACCATGCGTAGGGTTCTTAATGAGTGGAAGCGATTCCCCTAATACTGCCTGTTGCAATGGAGCACAAATTATTGACAAACAATTTCAAGAGTCTGATTGCCCTGATCGCGAAGCCATCTGCTTATGTCTCAAGAATGCTGCACAAACTTTACCTATAGATCTTCAGAAAGCAGCAAAGCTCCCTGCCTTATGCACAGAGGCGAATCCAGGATTTCAAGAAAACGGGTGTACCGTTGCTTTAGAACTTCATTTTTTTTTTTTAAAACACGAGTGTTATTAGTTACTAAAAAAAATTGAAGTGAATTGTGGCTGGCTGGGATTGAACTCAGGACCTTGGTGTTAAAATTTGGCTGTCAAACCAGTGAACCATCCAGCAACTTTAAGAACGGGTTCAACAAGTGTTTATTTAATATGTTCTTTAATAATTATACAAGTAATATATCGAGTTTAGTCGGAGGACCACGGGTTCGGGTGACCCAAATTTTACACATAAATTCGCCACTGGTTATGCAACCTTACCTACATATCTATCGACCCTAACGTTGATTGCTCCAAGTAACGTCTTCTTGTGCTATATACGTGTATATCGTTGATATTGTTCAATATGACACATTTTTCATTTTACAGTTAGTGATATGCTCGATCTAATAGCAATATGTCATAACATGTTTAAGAGTGTGAGTCGTCAATGTGAATGTCTTTATATATATTGTATGTATAGATGCTGATTACCATTTTTGTTTCTGTTTTTATATATATATTCTCTTGTAGGGTTTGAAGGACAAGCTAGTATTGGAATCCTATTAATTAGAAGAAGTGATATACAAGTTTCCATTATATGAATCATGATGTAATGTTTTTATAAAAGGACTCTATAGCTACACTATCCCAATTATATTATGTTACTGGAAAAAAGCCTTGCTTTATACGCACATTAATAAAAATATATATCTTCCGACCCATATCTGCTCTTTAATGTTTATCGTAATTCGAATTTGAAAGCCATATGAAAAGATTGCGAGCAAATAAAAATTTATTTTAACTCTCAAAATTCAAATTAACTTTCTATCTGCACAAGGCTTACAAAAAATCTCATAATGTGGTAAATTAGAGGAAAAACATATAAAATATAAACATAATTTAACAAATTTGTGTCCCATACATTAACTAACTGCGAATAATTTTGTGAACGACTACAAAACCAAATCTCCCCGAACAACAAGAATGTTTAAAACGTTATCAAGAAGTATTCAACAGTATCCTCCTCAGTTGGATTTTCTCTGTTTATTGGTACTAAACTCTCTTTATAACTAATAGGATAAACACTGCCAGAGCCAATTTCAGTGAAAGCTAAACCAAAATTTGTAGTTTGTTTAGCTGTGGGGTCATAATACGCCAAACTGTAAGTTCGATTCAATTCATAAATGTACTTATCATAGTCCCACATGCCAAGAGGCCGCGAATGCCATCCTATCGGCGGATTTACTGTAATGATTTTGATCCAATTGTTCTCTCCGATCCTAGCCCATATATCGTAACAAGACGTTTCAGGTTGTGACATTTGGTTACTAGACATGGCAGCAAGAGATCCACCGCGCATCATTAGAGTCCCCCAATGATTTTTTGGAATTGCTGGTCCTTCCATTTGCCCAAACATTTCCGTTGTAAAATCAAATGTTGAAATAACATAGCCACTGCCTTTGATAAGGCATAACCAGTAATAGACCCCGTCTATATGAGTGCAACCCTGGGACTCACACAAGGTATCGTTGTAATGGAAATTAGGCTCAATATGCTTCCAGGAGTCATTGTTCATCGAATAAACAGCACCAAACGTCCTAGGATGAGTCTCTCTTTTCTCTTCATTCGTGTACATTCGAAGACTTAGAAGTTTGTAGTCTTTGCTCACTGCATCGTACCCTATTGCAGTTACAGTATCGTGCTCATCGAAGAATCGTTGAAGCTCAAATTCAACTATAGGAATAATCCTACATTCTTTAGTAGCAGGGTTCCACCAAGCAAAACGAACATTACATAGAAAATGTCCTTTCATTAACAGGATCAATCCATTAACTGGACCATAAATTCCTCTGAAATCATCAACATCTTCGCAACGGTAGACCCTCTGACTGGTAGGGACAATTCCGGTAATTAATTTATCAGGCAACAAGAAGCAGGTAAGAGCTCTTAAAGGGGGCGATGGCCTATAGTCAACACCGAATTTACAAATCCAGAGACGAGGACGACTACTCTCACAATCATAGTGCTTCTTGATAAAACTTTCACTTTTAATAAGATCACGCCAACTTGCACATACACATTTGAATCGCAACAGTGATTTCGCTGGCAACCTGACTAATAAAATATCAGTTACAGCTTCTTCTCGTGAATAGCTTTCGATACTAGTTGTCATTCTGCTCCTGGTGTAAATTCCTATGACATATTCAAATATCTCGGTTATATAATAATGGTACAAATGAATGAAAGATTTGATTTCTCAGATGATCATTTAACTAATAGACATTATCTCAAAATGTCACTCTTTCCAATTTGCTTTCTGAGATAATAACTATTAGTTGACTGACCATCTGAGAAATCAACTCATTAATGAAGTAAAGGCCTAAAATCAACAAATGTATCGACTATTGGTAAACTAACCTTAGTACATGAAGATGAAGAAGAAAGATCAGCGCTTGTTCGTATGAAGAAGTGTGACAGAAAAATATACAAGACAAATGAGAAGGCAGTTACGAATGTTAGTTACAAAAATACAGAATAAAGCAGAGAAGTAAAAAAGATGTAGATCACAAAAGGCACAAAAAAGAGTAAATTTCTAATGAAATTAGTCTTTATGTAGGCTGAACGTACAATAAGGAAACAAGAGAATGTGCGTAAAATTAGCAAATTACCAATGAATTTCTTCCTATAACAATATGATGATAAAAATAATATCCATTAAATTCCTAAAAGACTGGGTAAAAGGACTGAATAACATAAGGGACAGATAATTTTATAGTATGATTTTAACTGTTTCTTCTTCAAACATTTTGTCGGTCCTTCACTAGTATAATTTTGGGAGGAAATTAAATGAGATCTCTTGCCCTCTAACAATTTGAATAAAAGAAAATGACTTTTTCAGATCTCTAACGTATAAAACTGAAGATTACTGGTAGAAAGGACATAAAACTAAAAAAATAAGTTTGTATAAGGCTAGAACGCCATATTTGGAATCCTACAAATTATTACTACTAGTTTGTATAGTATTTCCATAAGCTTTAAAATACCCGGAGATAACCTATAATTAAATAAAATAATCAGAAGGAAAATTTTGTAATGTTGGCGCAAATTCATACTTTGGTAGCCAAAAAGAATATGAAGTAAGGATACTCCTAATGGCGTGAGATATTTTGAGGAAAGACTTGGCCAAAAACAGATAATGTTAAAGGGAAAATACACAAATGGTTGTGTTCCGGACCCCTATTTAAAGAATAGCTGAAGTTCTTATGTTTAGCTCTGTAGGAATCAACTTTAGACCATTGGTTCTAAAGTTGAAATCACGAGTCTGAATTTTGAATGCAGTTCTCATCTGTTTGTAAATACCGTTCAGTTATTTTTAAATGTGGGAATATAGTAACCAGATTTCCCATGTTATATGCAAGGTTAATATTATCCTTCCGAGAGTGGAGTTTTTTATATTCAGAATGACATTGGACTTTCAGTTGTATTTTTTAGTTTGGGATGCCAATAGTTGCTTAGAACGATATTACAATACATGTGCTAATGGTCTCTTTGTTATCTCTGCAGCATGTTTGAGCTAGAACAAGAGGACTTTTTGTTACCCTTTCGATATTTTGGAGCAATCAATTACTGTTATCTTTTTTGAAAAAACGAAGAAGATAGTGATTACATGGTGAAAACAGCGCTTTTTTCTATTTTCCAGGACGAACAAGTGCTGTGATTAAAATTATTCTTTTTTTTTTTTTTTTGCATTTAAATTTCTGCTATTAGTTTCAAAAGAATCAGATGCTATTGTCGATCTTACAACTTGCTATTACAAACTTTGATGTTAGTTTTTAGGGAAAATGGTTCGAAATATATCTGAACTTTGATTGAAATTGTTGTAACGATACCGAACTTTGGAAAGGAAGGACCTTTTACCCCCTACACTATTTAATAATGTATTTTAAAGGTATATATGTGCCCATGTGGACACGTTACTATTTATAATGATGCAACATTTATGATGTCCACGTGGGCACATATATACCTTTAAAATACACTATTACATAGTGAAGGGGTAAAAGGTCTTTTCCAAAGTTCAGTATCGGTACAGCAATTTCGGTCAAAGTTCGAATATATTTCAGACTTTTTTCCCTAGTTTTTATCATCATTTGTTTGGCTGCTCCTTTTGAAGTTTCTAGGTTCAGAATTCTAGTCCTTCTATGTTATTGGGTTCTAAATTAATAAATCGTATATTCAGTGGATTTCTCAAGACAAACATGGGATTTTTGGACCAATCCAACCCATTATAAGCTATAGTACTCTAGCTCCACCCTTGCTTGCATGGTAACTCCATTTATACTGATGATGGAATATAACAAATGATGATGTATTATGCTTCTAGCATCGTATGTGACCGGAAAACTAGTAAGCAGCCCAAGCGTAAATTCAAATATAATATCTCAGATTGTCACTCAACTTTTTTTTCTTTTGATCGTATATATGTTTGCTTTTAATTAGTTACAGCAAGATCAGCTCCTAAGCTTCTGTTCGTGCATTTTAAATGTAAAGACTCACAATCGTCATATACATTGATCATAAAGAGAATTCAAATCATGTCACTGCATACTCGAAACCAAGAACACATAAAAAAGAGTGGAATATAACATAATTAACCAAGTACATCTTTTTATCGGAAGTGTTACACAATCCAGCAACAAATATATTTACAATACGTATGTTCTCATATAATTTCCGCTTGTTTTTCTTCCACCTTGTTGATTAGGCTTGTCTGAAAGCTAACACACTCGCTCATTTCACATTCATAAGCTCTTTAATATTATCCTCGTACACCCACATCTCATGGTTGTTTATCGATACTTTGTTAAAAAGTATTCAGCATTATCGAATGGAGTTGGTTCTTTTCTCTTTACTGGGACTATACTCTCCTTATAATACAGAAACCAACAGAAGCTAGAACTTAGAAGCCGAAAATGATTAAATCCAAGATTTGTAACTTCTTTAGTGCTATGGTCATAGAAAACCAAGCTGCTAGTTTCTGTTAGCTCAAAAATAAACTTATCGTAATCCCAAATGCCTTGAGGCCAATGACTTGGTATCTGAGGATTTATAGTAAATACTTTGATCCATTTATCCTCTCCGATTGTTACCCATATATCATAAAATGATATATAAGCCTGCGCAGTGTCATTACAAGATATAGCTGCAATAGAACCACAACGTAACATTAAAGTCCCCCAATGATCCGATGGAAAAGGTGGTGGTTCCCTCTTCCCAAACAATTCCGTTGCAAAATCAAATGTTCGAATACCATACGTTGTGTTACCATCACTGTCCGTGGTTACAGACATCCAATAATGAAGTCCCTCTAAATACGTGCAATTAAGTGACACACATAAGTTGCAGTCGTAAGGTAAATCAGGCTCATCTAAAAACTTCCACGAGTCGTCGTTCAATGAATAGACAGCAACGTATGTCTTAGGATAGACCTCGCTTTTATCATTATCATAAAATACTCGTATCCATATGAACTTATAGTCATTGTTCACGAGGTCTAATCCTATCCCAGCTGTCCGGGTGTGATCGTCAAAAAAATCCAGAAGCTCAAAATTCATTTTAGGAATAAGCCTACACTCTCTGGTAGCAGGATTCCACCAACAAAAGCGAACATTTTCTAAGTAATGTCCTTTCTCTAATACGAATAGGCCATTAACCGGACCATAAATACATCTGAAATCTGTAACTCCTTCGCAACGATAAAGCCTCTGATGAGTAGGGACAATCCCGGTGAATATTTTCTCCGGGAGCACGTAGAAATTAAAACTTCTTAAAGGCTCAGGGTCATGGTTGTAGTTAACACCGAACTTGCAAACAGCTGGATGAGTACGATTACCCGGGTTATCACAGTGCTTTCTGATAAAACTCAAGCTATTGAAGAGATCACACCAATTTTTGCACACACATTTGAATCGCAACAGTGATTTCACAGGTAACCTCGATATAATATGATCAATTAAAATTTCTTCTCGCGAACAACTCTCTGTATTACTCGTCATTCTGCTCGTATTATCTCCTGCAAAATATGCAAATATTTTGGTTATAAATAATCATACCATGAATATATACTTCCTCCATCCTGACCAAGGCATGAAATATAAGGGGGAAAAAAGATTTATAATGTTAATTTGCGGTCTATAACATGGGATTTCAACATAAGTAAATACTCTGTTTTGAACAAAAACAGTTGTGACAGAGCAATACAAATGGAAACAGAGTATTTACCCTCTCTTGCACGCGTTAACTAATACTCCGGTTTCAATTTGTTTGTCTGTAATTGATTTGATACATAGTTTAAACAAGTACACCAGCCTTTTGAATCTTGTGTTATAAACTAAAGATATATAAAATGTACCAATATGCCCTTTAGTCTTTTGGTTTTAAATATGTCCCATGGAAATTTTTTGAAAAGTAAGACAAACAAATTGAAACGGATGGAGAAATATTGAACAATTGTAACAAAATTTAAAACTTAAAAATCAACAGATGAATTTCAAATTAGTCATCTAACCTTGTATGCAGATAAGAAGAATTAGTCGTTGTTCAATCAAACGAGAAAACAGAGTAAAGACTTGGAATTGAATGATTTCTAAACATCTCTTATTTATACATAAAAAAAAAAAAAAAAAACTAGCCTTTCTATAGGGATTGCACATGTAACAAGAATATGACATAATATGCGTAAAATTAGCTAACAAAACCAGTGACTTCTTCCTGTAACATAGACAAAAATAATTTCCACTCAATTCCTAAAAGAATGGGTAAAAGTATTGGCTAACAGAACATCAGTAGAGGTAGAAAAAGGCGAAGGTCAAGCTATAGGCACGAGAAAATTAGGTACAATTACTCATTGACTTTGTGGAGTTTCTTGTCAAACATTATAGGAAAACAATCTCAGAGAATAGCTAAGTGGAAGCCCGATACTCGGTTTATGTCTGCTGGGGTGGCAGGAGTAACGCTATTATAGGGTTAAGTGAGTGAATGTATATATATTGTCAGGATTTAACATACACACACCGCGACTGCATGTAACAAAGTTAATATAACATGTAACTTGTTTTATTTTCCTAAATATATACTAGTCTAGCTTTTTATAGACGGGTATATTTAGTTACTCTTTGAAGTGACCTGATTATATAATTTATTGTTATATTGATACTATATACGTAGAAGTTATACTCATATTGTTATGAAATATTCACCTTAATTGCGTTTCTTAAAGTACTACTTCTTTAGAGGAGTATTGTGTTTTCCCTTATAAGTTAAACATCATGACAGATAGAAATCAAAAAATGAGTTGATCGAGCTTCTGTTCACGTCTTCTGGAAAATTGTGTGAGAGTCTGATTTCAAACCAGTTTCGTCATCATTCATGTAGACTAGTCCTCATGTTTAGTTGTGAAATTTATAAGTTCTTTTGTTTGAGGATGAATGTAATCGAATACAAGAAGGTAATGGGTCATTCCAGTATATTTATGAACCAGTTCATTATCTATAACATATGTTCAATCACATTATATTTCGAGATATTTGGTATTTTGTAGCCTTTTACAAATTTATATTTAGTGTTATGTTTTATACATAAGAGAACCGAAAATATTATTTTCTTCTATTCAATTGTAAATGGTCATAAAAGATCATTTCCTCTTAAATATCTATACTTTTTCGTTCAACACATCACAGTCGATGAGTAATATTATTCTTTGTCTATTTCGGATAATGGTAAAACTCGTGGAGGTAGAGATGTTTTTCATGGATCGACACTCTATATTATTTCTAAGACGACGTGCAGTTGCAAGGCTGTATTGAATCAACATCATTTGACAATTTGTCTGAGGTAATAAGAATTCTCAAGTACCTAAAAATTTCAGTGTTTCCTGATGCTAAACACTCAGTTACTTGGATTGGAAAAATAAATAGAACTCCTTTTTTTGTGTGAAAAAGAAGAGAAAAACTAAAATTAATCGCTACAATTACAATGTCAATCTAATAACTTGTTCTTATCATATATACCCCATCTGTTCAACTTATAAGTCACACACAGATTTCGGGAGTCAAACTTCCAATTTATATGTCACCATTTGGATTTCGAGAGTCAAATTTTTTAATTTTGAGGACATGGAATCTTTTGAGTTTTTTTACGGGACGGAGGGACTAGATGGTTACATTTGGTGCATGTTTAATACTTTCTGAAGAAATATTCATCAGTATCCTTCTCAGTAGGATTTTCTGTCCTTAATGGAATTGGAAATAAGCTCTCCTTATAATCTAAAGGCCAAGCAAAGCCAGATAACAGACGTATAAAAAAATCAAATCCAAGACTCGTAGCTTGTTTAGCGTTCTGATCATAACACATCAACCTGTAATTTTGTGTTAGTTCGTAAACATACTTATCATACTCCCACATCCCATTAGGCATATGAAAGGGTATCTGGGGATTCACCGTGTATACTTTGATCCAATTATTCTCTCCAATCCTTTGCCATATATCGTATTCTGCTGTCATAGCCTTTGACATGTCTTTACTAGCCATAGCTGCAATTGATTTACCGCGTAACACTAATGTAGCCCAGTATTCACCTGGAATAGGTGGCCCTGGCATTATCTCGAAAAGTTCAGTTTCAAAATCAAATGCCAGAACACTGTACACATTTTCTTTGTCACACTTCACATTGCTGCTGGCCAGAATAAACTCCATTCTGGTATGTGAAATTTTGCGAAAAAGATATTTGAGATTCGTGAGAGAAATTTGGTTCCAAGAACTTCCACGAGTCATTTTTAGTCGAGTACAGAGCAGTAAATATCTTAGGATAAACAACTGATGTAAATTTAATGTTAAATGTCCGAAAATAGATAATCTTATAGTCCTGATTCGTTTTGTCAAAACCTATTCCAAGTGATCTGCAACAGTCCTCAAAATTTTCTTCTACATCAAATTCAATATTCGGAATGACCCTACACTGTTTAATTGCAGGATTCCACCAAGCAAATCGAACATCCAGAAAATGTCCATTCTCTAATAAGAATATTCCATTAATCGGACCAACCATGTTTCTGAAATCATTAACACCGTCACAGTAATAAATCCGTTGATGTTTAGGTACACATCCCGAAATTATATTATCAGGGAGTAAGTACAAATGAACTTGTCTTGTAGGGAAAGGGCTTGTCTCATAGTCAACACCGAACTTAACTACAATTTTATGAGTACCGGTACTCTCATTATCAAAGTGTTTTCTGATAAAACTCGAGCTTTTGATGAGATCGCGCCAACTTTTACACACACGTTTGTATCGCAGCAGTGATTTAACAGATAATCGCGTTAAAATATGATCAGCAATAATATCTTCTCGCGAGTAACTCTCTGTATTACTTGTCATCCTGCTCAAATTATTTCTGGTAAATGTAATCAAACATCTGATTATTTGTATGTATGTATAAGATAACAGATAAGAAATAATAATCTCTCTCTTGTCTATAAGAAGAGAAAAAAAATAGATAATAGATTGCACATGTAACAAGAAAACAACGAAATGAGCGTAAAATTAGCTAACAATCTGTTACTTGTTCCTACAACAATGATTAAGAAATAATGTCCGTTCAACTCCTAAAAGACTGGGTAAAAGGATTGAGTAATTGCAATTTTGATCACAAGTAAGGAATATTCATTCTTTGGAAATATAACTAGACAGCTTCTTAAATTTGACACGATTTATAAGTTTGCGACTCAAATTTAACTAGTGACCATATAAACACTTCACAGTGTATCTTTTAAACACATGAATGTTGGAAAACGCAGACAAACATAAAAATATATAATCAAAATAATGAAAATAGAATGGGAAAATAATGACACCAAGAATTTTACGGGGAAACTCTTCTAAATAAGGGGAAAAAACCACGGGCCAAGAGGAGCAATTGATATTCACTATAGCAAGGAATTTTTTACACTTTGTAGTCGCGAATATAATATTCAAAGTGACTACAACACACTCAAAAGGAATAATACTCTTTTGATTTACCACCATACTAAATATCCCTCACACTATATTTTCCTTCACATACTACTTTTCTTGTATAGTCTATGAAACACCTCACTTTGCTCTCAAATATCTTTTCTCTCTATCTTGGTGTGTTATGCAAATGAGAAAAAATGCTTTATTTATAGGAAGAGAAAAATATGTCTATGTCACTGATGACATAGACAAATGTAGCAAATTTCAAAAGGTTGCAAATCTTACCAATTTGTCAACTACCTAATCTATCATTTTTTCAACTCTAGCAACAATTTCTTTTTCAACATTTATTGTCACTATTTTTTTTTAACAATTGCTTGCGGCAATTGAGTAGCAAAAGTTGACTAATAAAAATATGGGATGGACCCCACAAATCTCCCTCTCCAATCCCATTCACCGGAAGGAGGTATCTCCATTTTCTTTAGAGAGAGCTCATACCGACAAGTTGTTTGTATAACTCAAACTTGTCTTTCGGTATCGTCTTGGTCAGCACATATCTGCAGGATTTTCACTTATGTGGATCTTTTTGACGTGAAATGATTCACTCTCTACTTTCTCATGAATCCAATTATATACGACGTCGATGTGTTTTGTTCTTGCATGGTACATGGAGTTCTTGCTCAAGTCTATTGCGCTCTGACTGTCACAATAGACAACATACTCCATCCGTTGAAATTCAAGTTCTTGAAAAAATCGCTTTAGCCATATCATCTTCTTGTTGGCTTCAGTAGCCGCAATATACTCAGTTCAATTGTAAATAGTGCAACACATTTCTGCAACTTCGACTGTCATGATATAACTCCCCCTAAATAGTAAACAAATATCCAGTAGTAGACTTTGTGTTATCAAGGTCACCTGCCATATCAGCATCTATAAAGCCCTTTAAGATTGGATCTGATGCTCCAAAACACAAGCATTCATATGAGCTTCCTCTAAGATATATGAGTATCCACTTCACAGCTTCCCGATGCTCTTTCCCCGGATTGTCGAGAAATTTGTTGACAATACCAACTGCGTGAGCAATATCAGGTCTAGTGCATACCATTACATACATTAGACTTCCAACGACGGAGAAATATGGAACTTTGGCCATGCTCTCTTTTTCCTCCTTAGTTGTAGGACACATCATCTTGCTCAACTTCATATGACCAGCAAGAGGTGTACTAAAAGGCTTAGCGTTCTTCATATTGAAGCGATCTAGTACATGTTCAATGTCTGTGACAAATAAATCTTCCTTTCATCTCTGAGATGAGTAATTCTCATACCCAAAATTTGCTTGGCATGACCCAAGTCTTTCATAGCAAAAGACTTACACAACTCTTTCTTCAACTCGTTAATCATGGAAGTATTTATTCCCACAATTAAAATATCATCCACATACAACAAAAGAATGATAAATCATCGTTAGAAATTTTTTGTACAAATACACAATGATCTGAAGAAGTCTTTTTATAGCCTTGCTCGCCCATAACAGATTTAAACTTCTTATAAAACTGTCTAGGAGCTTGCTTTAAGCCATAGAGACTTTTTTTGAGTTTGCACACAAAATTTTCTTTACCATTTACTTTAAAGCTCTCGGATTTTTCCATATGAATCTCTTCTTCTAGGTCATCGTGAAGGAAAGTCGTCTTTACATCCATCTGCTCAGTCTCTAAATTGAGACTAGCAGCCAAACCTAGAACTGTACGAATAGAGGACATTTTCACAATAGAAGAAAATATTTTGTCAAAGTCAATATCCTTTATTTGGCCAAATTCCTTAACAATCAATCTAGCTTTGTACCTAGGCTTCAAGTTGTGTTCTTCAACTTTAACTTTGAACACCCACTTGTTCTTCAAAGCTCTCATGCCCTTGGGCAATTTTACCAACTCATAAGTGTGGTTCTCATGTAGAGACTTCATCTCGTCTTGCACGGCTTCAATCCATTTATCCTTGTGCTCATCTTCCATAACCTTTTCATAACATTCAGGTTCTCCCCCGGCAGTGAGTAACACATACTCATTGGGTGAATAGTGAGAGGAAGAAACTCGATATCTAGTGGACCTCCTAAGCAGAATATTTAATTCGTCCACAACTTCACGAGTATGAGGATCATCAATAACAACATCATTGTTATTATCAACATCAACGTGCTGATTCGATACATGATTTTGGACGTCACCATGATTATCAAGCCCAACAACATCATGCACGCTTGTGTGAGGAACTTTATCTAGATGGACTATGCCATCAAAACTTGAAGATTCTAGCTTCTCCGCTTTGTCAATATCTTCAATTGTTAGATTCTCCATGAAAATAATATCACATCTTCTCACAAATTTCTTCTCAACTGGATCATATAGTCTGTAACCAAATTCATCAAGGCTATATCCAATGAAGATGCACTGCCTTGTCTTGTCATCTAACTTTGACCTCTCATCTTTAGGCACATGTACAAAAGCTTTGCAACCAAATACTCTTAAATGGTCATAGGAAACATCTTTTCCATACCAAACTTTATTTGGAACATCACTTTGCAAAGCAACACTAGAAGATAGATTAACAACATGTGCAGTGGTCAATAAAGCCTCATCCCAAAATGAGTTTGGCAACTTTGCTTCAGATTACAAATATCTAACTATTTCTATCAAGGTCATGTTCATTCTCTGAGTCAAACCATTAAGTTGAGGAGTCTTAGGGGGAGTCTTTTGCTGTCTTATACCTTGATGCTCGCAATATTCATCAAATGGTCCACAATATTCACCACTATTATCAGTACGAATACATTTCAGTTTCTTTCCAGTTTCTCTTTCAACTGAAGCCTAAAACTGTTTGAAGACACCTAACACTTGGTCCTTAGTCTTCAAGACATGGACCCAAAATTTTCTCGAGCAATCATCAATAAAAGTGACAAAGTAAAGTGCACTACCCATTGTTCTTGTCTTCATTGGACCTCATAAATCAGAGAGCACCAACTCAAGCAAGTCTATTTTTCTCGAAGAAGGATTAGACTTAAAAGGAAACTCTATTTTGCTTACCAGCCAAGCAGTGCTCACACTTTTCTAATTTAACACTTTGGAAACCTGACAATAATTTCTTCTTGGCTAGAACATTAAGTCATTTCTCGCTGATGTGGCTAAGCCTCTTGTGTCATAATGTTGAAGAGTTATCGCTCTCTACTGCATTCACCATATCAACACAAGTAGAAGTTGTAGTTCATTATAGACCACAATGTTTGTTACCATGAGCCACAACCAAAGAATCCTTAATGAGTTTCCATTATCCATCACCGTTGGTACTAACATATCCTTCATCATCCAAAACACCAACAAAAATCAGGTGCAGACGAACATTAGGAGCATGTTTACATTGTTCAAAATTAGTTTAGTTCCAATACTAGTTTCCAAGCAATTGTACTAATACCAACCACCCTAGATACAATCTCATTACCCATACTCAAGGTTCAAAATCACCAGGAGTATAGGAAGAGAAAAAACTCTTCCTTGATGTCACGTGAGATGCAGCACCAATGTCCACAACCCAGACTTATCATAAGTAATATTTATCAGATCCGCATCAAGGACGGTAACAATATCTTCGGTGGTAACGGTGGCTAGGCAATTTTCATTGTCATCTTCTTTAGTTTCCTCTTTGCTTTTGTTCTCCCTCTTCAACTTCCTGCAAAATTTCTTTGTGTGCCCTTTCATTCCATAATGATAGCACTCAATATTCTTAAGTCTGCCTCTGGATTTGCTCCTATTTTGTTCTCTATTCTAAGAATCACGAGTTTTGTTTCTCCCCTAGAGTCAATCACTAGGACATCCGATGAAGAAGAACCTAGAGATTTTCTTCTCATCTCTTGATTCAAGACACTACTATTGGCGAAATCCATGGAGATCATACCATTCAGAGTAGAATTTGATAAACAAGTTCTAAATGTTTCCCAAGAATTTGGTAGGGAATCAGGTAGAAGCAAGCCTTGAATTTCTTCATCAAACTTGATGCCTATAGCAAATAATTGGTTCATGATCCCCTGAAATTATTCAGGTGATCTGTCATCGAAGAACCATCATGAAACTGTAGACTTAGCATCTGCTTTATCAAGAACATCTTATTATTTTCACTCTTCCGAGCATACAAACTTTCAAGATGCTCCCATAGGATTCGAGCATGTGTTTGTTCAGAAATATGGTTCAACACATTATCGTCAACCCATGACCTAATAAATCCACAAACTTGTTTGTGCAACAGATTTCATTCTTCATCTGTTTTATTATCAGGCTTTACAGTTATAAAAACTGATTGATAAAAATTCTTGACATGAAGCAGATCTTCTATTTTCCCCTTTCAAATGACATAATTAACACCATTCAAAGTAATCATTCTACTTGTGTTGACTTCAATCATTTTTCCCAAATGTATAGTTATTGCCAACCAAAGTAAAATATTTCTAATGTGAAAGTTGAGACTGTGTTGCAACCACAAAGCATACTCAGATAAAATTCTGGCTCTGATACCAGTTTGTTGGGAAAACGCGGACAAACACAAAATTATATAGTCAAAATAATGAAAATAAAATGGAAAAATAATGACACCAAGAATTTTACGTGGAAACCCTTCAAGAAAAAGGGAAAAAATCACGGACCAAGAGTAGCGACTGATATCACTATAGCAAGGAATTTTTTACACTTTGTAGTCATGAATATAATATTCAAAGAGACTACAACACACCTAAAAGAAATAATACTGTTTTGATTTACCAACTTACTAAATATCGTTCACACTCTATTTTTCTTCATAAAGTATTTTTCTTGTATAATCTATGGAATACCTCACTTTGCTCTTAAATATTTTTTTCTGTCTATCTTGGTGTGTTCTATAGATGAGCAAGAATGTTCTATTTATAGGAAGAGAAAATTATGCATATGTAACTGATGACATATACAAATGTAGCAAATTTCAAAAGATTGCAAATATTACCAATTTGTCAACCACCCAATCTATCATTTTTTTCAACTCTTGCATCAGTTTCTTTTTCAATATTTTGTTGTCACTATTCCTTTTTAACAATTGCTTGCAGCAATTGAGTATCAAAAGTTGACTAATAAAAACCTGGGATGGACCCCACAATGAGTTGGCGAATCCTACTTGACATATTGTGTGTATTTTATAATTTTTGAGTCTTGGTATATATTGACTTATTAATAATGAGAAAAGTTGAAACTTTTTATGCAATTTGAAATGGTATCAGAGCAATACTAGGGGTAACTAACGAAACTAAGAGAAGAACTTGCTAATTTTGAAAAGATACCTACGTCATATGTTGCTCGAACTATTTAAAAGATATTGATGGTTTCATACCAACTTACTAAATATTGCTCACACTTTATTTTCCTTTACAAACTATTTTTTTTTTATAGTCTATGGTATACCTCACTTTGCTCTCAAATATTTTTTTCTCTTGGTGTGTTCTACAGATGAGCAATAATGCTTTATTTATAGGAAGAAAAAATCATGCATATGTCACTGATGACATATACAAATGTAGCAAATTTGCCAATCACCTACTCTATCATATTTTTAACTCTTGCAGCAACTTCTTTTTCAACATTTTGTTGTCACTATTCTTTTTTAATAATTGCTTGCAGCAATTGAGTAGCAAAAGTTGATTAATAAAAATATGGGATGGATCCCACAATGAGTTGGCGAGTCATACATGGCATACTGTGTATATTTTGTAATTTTTGAGCCTTGGTATATATTGACTTATTGACAGTGAAAAAAGTTGAAACTTTTTATGAAATTTGGAATGATATCAGAGCAATACTAGGGGTAACTAACGAAACTACATGAAGAACTTGCTAATTCTAAAAGGATACCTACGTCATATGTTTCTCGGACTGTTTAAAAAAAATTGATGGTTGCATACCAACTTACTAAATATTGCTCACACTCTATTTTGTTTCACAAACTATTTTTCTTGTATAATCTATGAAATACTTTCACATTGCTCTCAAATTTTTTTTTTCTATCTTGATGTGTTCTATAGATTAGCAAAAATGTTTTATTTATAGGAAGAAAAAATCATGCATATGTCACTGATGACATATACAAATGTAGCAAATTTCAAAAGGTTGCAAATCTTACCAATTTGCAGATTTGCAACCACCTAATCTATCATTTTTTCAACTCTTGCAACAATTTCTTTTCCAACATTTTGTTGTCACTATTCCCTTTTAACAATTGCTTGCAGTAATTGAGTAGCAAAAGTTGACTAATAGAAGCATGGGATGGACCCCACAATGAGTTTGCGAGTCCTACATGACATACTGTGTGTATTTTGTAATTGTTGAGCCTTGATATATATTGACTTATTGACAATCAGAAAAGTTGGAACTTTTTATGCAATTTAGAATAGTATCAGAGCAATACTGTGGGTAACTAACGAAACTACGAGAAAAACTTGCTAATTCTGAAAGATACCTACGTCATATGTTGCTCAAACTGTTTAAAAGATATTGATAATTGCATGTCACATACTCCAAATATAGTGTATTTTTGGAGAATCTGATACGGATATTTTCAAGAAAGTCATTTATACAGTTCTGCTTCTTAGCTTGTCTGTCCATCAACATATTGTCCCAAATATAAAACAAAATATTTTGATATAATATAATCAGACCAACTTCTTAATTTCATTACAAATACATTTTATTTGTTATTCATCAAAACGACACATGAATCATCGAATATTGAGAAAAGCAATGAATTGGCCAAACATAAACTGCACCTTTCCAGAAATATTTATCTAAAAAGCTATATATCTTGACAAAAGTAAAATCTTGTCTGAACAAGCTCTTAGTTTGTTGATTTGAAATTGATATAAACCTAATCTATATGCAATCATAATTTGGTTTGAAATTGAGGCATCTTCATTAGCAATACCCTCAATCACCGCTAGTTAAAGATATAATGGTAAAAAATTCACCTGAGTTATCATGTTTTTGCAAGTTTCCTATCTATCAGGTGTTTCTGATTTTCTACTTGAATTATTACCAATTATTTAACAAAACACACCTCGAAGATGACTAGTCATTTGTAACCAATATTATCGTTTGTCAATTGCTAAGAGGTTTAATAAGAATTCTTAAGTTCTGAATATTTCAATACTTACAAAAAAAAAAGGAAACATATGCACATGAAGAAAAAAAATGTCCAATTCAAATATTCAATTGCTACATTTACAATGCCATCCTCACATTTCTCCTTAAAAAAACATATTGATATGATTCCTTAAGCCGGATGTAACATATTTTAAGAATCTCCTAATTGTTCCAGAGCAACTACTAGAAAGAGATTCTTCAATGAAAAAGAATCTTGTTTAGATATAGGATATTTATGCAAAAGTTTTCACAACTCAATCATATAAATGACAGAATCATAGGAAAAAATAGACTTCTTTTGAACTTTTAACTCGTTCATCATGCTTGTTTAATAATCTACCATGAAGTATTCAATATTATCCTTCTCGCTCGGTTTATCTTTCCTTATCGGAACTAAGCTCTCCTTATAACTCAAAACCCAACATGAGCCAAAGCCTATTCCATCAAATTCAAATCCAAGACTCGTAACTTGCTTAGTTGTTTGATCATAAAACAACACTTTACAACTTGGTGTTAGTTCATAAATAAACTTATCATACTCCCAAATTCCAATACACAAATGATTTGTTATTGGTGGATTCACAGTATAAACTTTAATCCAATTATTTCCTCGAATATTTACCCAAATATCATAAAAAGCTGTCATTGCTTGTGTAACATCTTTACTAGACATTGTTGCAATTGAACCACCACGTAAAAATAAAGTTACCCAATGTTCACCTGGAATTGGTGGTCCTTCAAATTCCCCAAACAATTCAGTTGAAAAATCAAATGTACGTATAAAATACACGTTTATCCCTTCCGCGATATACTTCTTGCTAGTACTAATCCAATAGTACATACCATTCTTGTAGGTGCAATGTTGGGACGACATACATATTTGACATTCGTGTGAGAAATTAGGCTCCAAGTGCTTCCATGAGTCGTTTTTCGTCGAATAGACAGCTGCATAAACCTTAGGGAAAATGTCACTCTCATTGTCATTCCAATATGTTCGTACCCAAATGATTTTGTAGTCATGAGTAGCTAAGTCTATTCCTATTCCTATTCTACGATCGTGGTCTTCCAAACCATCTTCTACCTCGAAAAAAACACGAGGTATAAGCCTACACTCTTTCGTTGCAGGGTTCCACCAGCCAAATCGTCCATTGTCTATGTAATGTCCTTTCTCTAATAAGAACAAGCCATCAATTGGACCATAAATACCTCTGACATCACCAACGTCTTCGCCATGATAAATCAGCTTATGAGTAGGGACACATCCGCTGAATATTTTATCAGGGAGCAAGTACGTATCAAAAGGTCTTACACACGGGTTTTTGTGGTAGTTAAGACCAAACTTGGTAATCATTAGACGGAGACGATTACTTTCACTGTTGAAGTGTTTTTCGATGAAACTCGAGGTATTGATAAGCTCGTTCCAATTTTTGCATACACATTTGAATCGCAACAGTGATTGCACAGGCAACCTTGATAAAATATGATCATAGATCTCGATCTCGGTGTTAGTTGTCATTCTGTTCAAATTAAATCCAAGTGTGGCACAGAAAAATCAAACAGAAAAGAGATCGAGGCCAGTAATAAAAGAAAGAAAAGTAAATAATATGCATGTACATCACACAAGTAAATGGAAAGCACAAACAAACTGAGCGTAAAATTAGCTAACTACCTGTAGTGTCCTCCTATAACTAAGATAAAAACAAATTCCCTTAAAGAGTGGGTAAAAGAACATACTATACTTTTCCTTGAGAGAAAAATGGCGTTCCACGTTACTTAAATTCTCATCCTTACATGCAAATCAATGATATTACATAGTACAATTTTTCCCCAAATGGGGAAATACTCAATCAGTTAGAATTAAACTGAAGTACCTATTAATCAAAACAATGCTAGCAGCTCGATCATTGTCGAACCAAGCTAGCTGATACACAACATATAACACTATAACGTATTGGTGTTCAATCTTCAATAGCAGCATTTCTTGACCAAAGCTCCAATGCAAAGTCATAGTGTCATCAGCAATATATAGATCTTCATCTTTTATTGTGGAAGAATAACACACAGTCATCTCGTAATCTTCCAAACTTCAGCATAGAATAAGACTGAAAGGGACTAGTTCCTTTTTCCCCTTGTTTATCCCGACAAGGATAATTGTCCAATGTATCTACAGGTTTTTACAGGGAAACCTTGCCACATTTATATGTAAGTGCTTTATTCTTCTATACAAGTAGTTGTAGATGAAGTTTCAGATTCGGAACTTTTCCAGTAAGCCTCCCAAGAAAAAGCTTGTCTTAGCCAGACCACCCGTTTCAGGTTCCTTTGCAGATGTTGGGACTTTCTTCACATTAAGCATCATCGTCTGTCCAATTTCTTCACGGAGTCTTTCAATCGTCTTCATCTCTACAGGGTTTCCAGATGCATCTCTTACATAGAAGAAATTCTTTGCTTTCTCCCCAATAGTTGTGACACCAGCTCTAGTCACTGATAGCCCATTTTCTCGTAGGACTCTCGTAACTTCAGAAAGTAAGCCAACTCGGTCCTTGGCACACAACTCAAAGCTGAAGCCCTGTATATCAAAGGAATATAATTAAGTACATCCCACCTGGTGGCATTAGAATTTTGAGGGTTTTGGATAGGTTCATGCATCCCATAATGTTATAGATTGAAGTAACATGTGAATGCGCGCTTGGAGGGCAATCATAACACTTGAAGTACAAGTCAAAAATAGAATAGTAGCATTGCTAATGTTCCAAAGTATAATATTAGATGACCACATCCTACTATCAAACTTACACATTCATCCCAATAGCAAAACAAAAAATTGCACATGTTCATGGATTCTTTGGATGACCAGTCAATCACAGACATATAGAATGAAAGTTTATATATGCAATAGTTCTTGATTCTTTCTAAAAGTAAAGATCACCTCTGCTATGAATTATTTATAAGTTAGAGACTTTTCTCTATTTGACAAAGTAGTTCAAAATGGGGGCGAGTAAGAGCCTGTTTGGATCTAAAAAAAATGGTGTTTTCCCAAATAATTCCAACAACAAAAAGTGACCATGTAATAATGTTAGGAGCATTGGTTCCATACTTTCTATTTGTTTATCTGAAGGATGAGAAATTGGCAATGTCATAAAGAGACAAGAAATATCAATCATTGGATTTTCTTATACCTCAACTAAATGAAAAGATGGGAAGAGATGTAACATTAGAGCTGGCAGATCGCAATCTTGAGAAACATTCAAGACAAGTTAAGAGGAGCAGATAATCTCCCTTACCTCACTTATCCTTCGCCGAATAGCAGCTTCAATACACTTCACAACCTTTTCCTTCTCCGCTTCAGATTCCAGAGTGCAACCATCCATGTGGCGAATAAAATATTCCTATAAATAGAGTTGTCTATATTACATATTGGAATCAAAGCCTAATGACAATCTATCAGTGATTCCAATATAGAGCCACTTTGGAAGTGGAGGGATTCTTAGGTACTAGAGCATAAGCTAAACTAGACTTCTTCTTCTTCTTCTTCTTCTTTTTGGGAAGGGGGATTCATGCCTGTAGTTCTTTCATCTCCTTTGGGAATAAAATTAAGAATTACACTAATCAGTAACCAAAATTTCAAAGGTGATGAATGAAAATACTTCTAAGGTAGACATGGGGGATGAGGATTTTAGTGGGGTAGTTTCAGAAACTCAAACAAGGTAACCAAATCATTGATGCTATCAGCTCTGATCTTTCTGCTCTAGCTGAAAGAATTGAATTAAGTGTAGCTCCCTCTATAATAATGTAACTTTTATTTAATGAGATGACGATAGTACTAAGGACCATACAGATCACATCCCTTTTCAAAGTGTAGAGGCTGGAGCAATGTTGACATTGTTGAGCAGAAATAAAAGATAAATGATCTATCCTCCCTATGTAAGGTTATCTTAGCAGTCATCAAAATTACATAATCAGATTACCTGTGATGCAGAGGGACCATCTGATGAGATAGTGGCATGGAAAACAGCATACTGCATGTCTGTGAGGGTGCATACAATGTCAAACATAAGCTTTGCTCTATCCTTGCAACTTACACTGACCACTGAGTACCCTTTCTCGACACAGCTTTCAATTCTGACGTCTGGTTTGGAGTTAGGAGGGTATTCTATCTCCATTTCGAGACAACCACCTTCGTAGTCCCTATCAGCAAAAAACATCTGATGAAGCCTCCGATCAACATGAGTACTACCAACTGAGAAAGTAGCATGAGCCCCACTCTCATCATCCTCACGCCCACGAAGAATGTTATTGAGTTGCTCTTCCATGACACACAATCTGGATTCTTCATCCTCATCAAGGGATGAACAATTATCATTGATATAAAGGACACATGCTATGCGCCCATTATGAGTCCAAACCTCGGCAGCAGCAACATTAAAATGAAGATTGGCTAGAACAGCAGAAATTTCTGATAGAAGACCTGGACGATCCCTGCCTATTAGCTCAATGGTGGTGTAATCACCCATAGAGTTCTCTCCTACCTTTCTACCTGGACGTGTCTTCAATATGCCTGATGTGTAACCTTCAGGTCCTAGAGCCTAATGTAAGAAATTTAATGAAATAAATAATAACTTGGATAAAAATTATGTCTTTTTCTCAGGTAGCTATGTTTACAGTTTCAGTCACCTAGATGACACAGCTACATTTTCTCCGCATGAATATGATCTTACTGGGTAGTCACTAGGGTAAAATCTGATCCTGAATACAAATTTCAGGAAAGCCTAACCATAACTCATGTGAAGAAAAAAAAGAAAAAGAAACTGCAGTATAGGTAAGGATTACAATAGCAATAAGCTCATGACTGTAACACATAAGTAAAATAGGCAATTCCAAACACATTATCAGGAACTATTCAGTTTGTGGAATTGGGAACTCTTATCTAATAAATGAGCAGCTATTCTATAACAACTTTTAGTCACCAGGGATATCTGGATGGTTGCTTGACTTTTGCTGTGTCCTGAATAGTCAGTCCCAAAAATAAAACTCTTATATATGCTAGGTGCAATAAAATGCATGAGTAGAAATGTCATTGACAATGCCTGCATATAAATCCAAAGTTATTTAATATCAACTGCAATGATAGCTTGGAGTTTCATGATTTTACAGCAAATTTTGAAGATGCTACATATAAGTTTATCCCTCTTTCCTTTCTTTTGTATACTATCATACTAGGAACTGCCAAAGTAATTGTTGTCTTAGCCTCGCATTAATTTTGTATAGACCATAAAAATATGAAATTAAAAGGTGACAAAAATAGGGATAATTTACCTTTTCTATATGACCAATAGTATTGTTGTCTGTAACCTTGTTGCCATGTTGATCAGTAACATGAAATACTGTTAAAGTAAAAGAGAAATGAAATTAGAAAAAAAATTCCCACCTGAGTTCCCCAAGTCCTTAGAATATGCAGATAGGACAGAACTAGAAAAGAGTGTTAACGGAGGAACAGCGCAGAAGGTTGATACTTTTTCAAATGGCTCAAAAGCTGGCAAGGTGAAAAAGGTATACATGGCCGCCAATTAAAACCTACTATTTTTTTCATATGAGGAACTGAAACATACTAGTAAATCTATAACCACCACTGTCGAAGAAACATGAATTTCGGTATTTATTTGGATAGCAGTCTGAACTTGTAATGAAATAGTGTAGAACATGATCCATATCCAGCAGTAGCGGAAGATGAAGTTTATACAAGGGAATTCAAAAAGATACTAGATTCATACTTGGGATTTGAACCTATGACCTAAATCCAGGGGTGGAACTATTTGTTAGAAATGCACAGAATATGTACAAACAATAAACTACAGAAACCAGAAACTCCAAATTTAGAACCTGTGAGAAATATTGGAAAAGAATATTATTGAATTGTTGTTGTTGTGTCTACATTATTACATTGGACCCTATTTATAGACTCTAGAATACAATCCTTTACCAAGTAGGATACTATTTAGTATTCCTATTTCTATTTCTATTCCTATTCCTATTCTAATAGGATTGTATAAACCTATTCCTATTCTTATAGGATTGTATAAACCTATTACTATTCTAATAGGATTGTATAAACCTATTCATATTCTAACACTCCCCCTCAAGCTAGTGCATACAATTCATGTACCTAGCTTGTTACAAATGTAATTAACAC
>JAJOOF010012427.1:0-30110 GCA_029582545.1 Solanum lignicaule
AATTACGAAATATAAATAGAGGAGTGCAATTACGAATTTCTAGTGGAATGATTTGTAATTTATTATGGTAAGAATAATTCAAATTAATTATTTGGAATTATTTCCATAATAGGAAGCCTCAGTAATTAATTATATGGTCCCTCCAGTGCACATATTTAACTAGAACTCAGAATCCTAATTCTAAAGGGAAAAGGGGAGAGGCGTTAGTTTTCTTATAAAAAGAAAACTAGCGTGTATTTTTCAATTGAAGAAAAATAACGTGTGTTTGGTTCTCCTCTTTGGACTGTGAAGAAATCTCTATAATTATGGATTCTTGTAGCCCTAGATTGATTAGTTTTCTATTCATACTTGCCCACCCAAGTATTGAGAGAGTTCAGATGTGAACTTGGGATCACTGTAGAAGACCATAGCTATCTTGTAGATTCACTTGAAGTCTGTCTATCTTGGGGATTCGCTTGAAGGTATATGTTCACGCTTCAAGAGGTATTTATCGAATTAAATTTCAGTATGTTTATGTGATCTAGCATAAACGGTATTGGTTATTTATTATTCATGTAAGCAGTAAAAATTCTAGTATGCTTCTGCTGTGCATATAGTTTTCCAACAGTTTATTGAAGATTTCAACATAATAACATCTCTTAAGTAACAATAACAACTACAACAACAATAATGATAACGATATTTAGCAATAAGAATGATCAAGTAACAGATCGACCAATAATTATTTTTTACTATCTTATAAATGGCAATAAGCAAACAACTTTTCGTCAATATGGCTGCTCGAAACTTGGGTTCATGAAGAATTTATTGTTATTATACAATGAATTGATGTAATTTCATTGAGTAACAGACCGTTTGGATTGACTTAAAAAAATAATTAAGTTAAAAATAAAAAGTCAAATTTAAATAACTTTTAAGTTAAAAAATAAAAAGTAGGAGGTGACCTACTTTTAGAGCCCGTTTGGATTGGTTTTAAAAAGTAACTTTTAAGTTAAAAATAAAATGTCAAAAATAAAAAGTAGGGGAGACCTACTTTTGAATTTTGACTTATTTTAAATCATTTTTTACCTTTGCCAAACACTTTCTCACTTATTTTAAGTTATTTTTTATATTTGTCAAACACTTTCAGAAGTCAAAAACTGACTTAAAGTAGGTTTGACCAACTTTTAAGCGCAATCTAAACACCCTCTTAGTTTTTAACTTATTTTAAGTTATTTTTTATATTTATTTTAAGTTATTTTTAAACTTGTTAAACACTTCCTAACTTATTTTAAGTCACTTTTGACTTAATTTTAAGTTATTTTTATTTTTGTCAAACATTTCTAAAAATCAAAAACTGATTTAAAAGTAGATTTGACCAATTTTTAAGTCAATCCAAACACCTTCTAAGAATAGGATTTTATTGTAATTACAACTCGGATTGTCTTTTTTAGTTAATACCAAATTAAACCCTTATTATTAGATAGTTTTTCTAAAAATTAAACTAAATCACTAGTCAACTTTTTTGAGTTAATAACTTTGATGGTCACTCAACTATCAATTCTTTTCACAGAAAGTCACTCAATTTTCATTTTCAACTCAAAAGTGTCACAACCCAAAATGAGTCGTGAGTGGCACCCACACTTAACCTCCTAAGTGGGCAGACCAAGGAATCTAAACCCCAACATATACCAATAATTCAACTACGAATAACAACAATAACGCGGAAGCTCCAAAACTTATTAAAGTAACCAATCAAATAAACCTCTAAAGTCTATTACATATTATCCCCAAAATCTGAAAGTCATCACATCAAGGACATCTAATCTCTAAATACTAAGTCTAAGAGTATCAAAGACACCGAAATAAATGAAATAAAGTAATTTGTGTCCGAAAACTATAGACATCAAGTCATGACCGAGAGAATCCAACACAAGCTCGAATAAATAGCTCACCCTTAAACCTGATATGCTGAGACTGGCTAGAGCTGAGGGCGAGTCAAATTCGCTGGTACACTCGCTGCACTCCATAAAAGGAAAACAAAGAAAAATACAAGTAGGGCTCAGTACGGGGAAACATGTACTGAGTAGGTATCATCGGCCAACCCAAAATAGAAACTAATATACAATGAATAATAGTATAAAGCCAACTATAGCACTTAGCAGGTGATAAGAAACAACAACATGAACAAGTGACAGTTGAAGCAAGTACGTAATCAATCACAATATCAAGCACACACACGAGGATTCATGCCTCCACATCACACTCATTTGGGAAATGCGTTCATTGAGATTGAGTACATTAAGTTAATTCAATATCTTTTTCCTTTAATGTTACCGTGTCGGAACGTGACACTCCGATCCATTAGTAGTATTAATTTATCATTTATTATCACCACTTTTCAATTCATTAATAACATTACATCAAGCCTTCTTTATTCAAGGCATCATTTCGATAGAGAGGTTTTCAGATTATAAATCTCACGGTCTCAGGATTTTAGACCAATCACAAATCACACAACCTAGCCATACAATCACACAATCAAGTACATAGAGAACTTCACAGTATCATTCAATGCATATCAATCGCTATTAAGAGTTTATCTATCAAATAGAATAAACCATAACCTACCTCCACCGAAGAATCAAAGTCAAACAAGCTACTTCTCCAATGCTTTTCCTTTCCTCAATGCCTCCGAACTTTTCCAATCTATCAATTATATATGCATAATTTGTAAGTTAACGAGTCTATAGACACCCATGTTACTATATGTCTAGCTTAAACCCGAAAATTCACCCTATTCTATAATCAATTTTTCCTAATGTTCAAGCCTAAGGATAAACCTTAATTTCTCCCAATAACATAACGTTAATGATATTCAAATAATATAATATACTCTATATTTAATTATCTATCTCAATAAGTTACAACCTAGATTATAATGTGATAACATATAAACAGAATCGCGAACATCAAAGGTCACCGCGTTAATATCAGTAACTAGGATACATGATTAATATCCTGAATTGAATTTGGCATATTCTATAATAATCAAATCTTTAGGTTATCATTATCTCATCATTGCCAATCATCATGGCAATTATTACCCACCACTATTTGTGCACCCCTACCTGCACATTTAACCCTTCAGCTTGCCAAGTCACTAATCAATCCGTTTAATAGTTTTCTGCTCATTACTTTCCTACATCTCAATAATCAACTTTCATTATCATATGATTTTTTTATTTTTGTTAAAATAAATGGAATTAAACAACAGCAACAAGAATAATCAGTGACAATCTCTCGATCAATATTTTTTTAATATATATTTTACTATTTTATAAATGACAATCTCTCGATCAATATTTTTTATATGTTTTACAATCTTATAAATAACAATAAGCAAGAAACTTTTCGTCACAATCTCCCAACCAATATATTTTATATTTTCTATCTTATAAATGACAATAAGCAAGCAGCTTTTCGTCAACACGACCATGGGCGGAGCTACAGTAGGGTGTCCAATTGGACACGCTTCATCGGAAAATTATATCGTATGTATAAGTAAAATGATCTTTTAAATGGTTAAATAACATATTTTGGACACCCTGAAAACAATAGAGTCTTGGCGCATTGGTTTCAGTTACCCAGCGAAAGTTTAATGGCCAACGTTCACCCGGGTTCAATTCCCCTTGGCTGCACTGTTTAACACCTAATTTTTTAATATAATATTATCAATTAAAATAATATTAAATTAGAGACCTACATTTGATTTTTTTTCTTTTCATTAAAATTTTTAATAAAATTTAAAAGTAATTATTTAATTTAAAGTTAATAAGTAAGTCCTATTTTTTTTATTTTTTTTATAAAGCTATTAAAAGTGAAAAAGGCTCCATATAGAATTTCTTTTTAAAAGAAAACTCGTTTGATTCTACTATTTATTTTTCATGTCTCGTTGTTAGTCCTCCGAGATTCGTGAAATCTTTAAGCATAAAAGTGATTTCATTCTAACTGAATTTTCTCTTTTTTTTTTCTTTGTTCGTTCACTTCCTTTTATATAAGCATGAACGTCAAAGCTAATTATTATGTAGTTTGATTTTAATTTTTTTGGTATATTTTTTAATTAAAATAAATTATCTTTAATGTAACGTAGTTTTATTTACAAAATTTTAGTACACTCATGCGTTAAATTAATTTTATTTACCTATGCAATTCTTGGACACCCTTTGTAAAATTTCTGGCTTCGCCATTGAACACAACTACTTGCAACTTGTGTTCATGAGGATTTTATTGTAATTACAATAAATTGATGTAATTTTATTGATTAAGAAAAGGATTTGATGTGGCTCACCTTGCTCTCTCTTTTCACTTTCAGGCTTCAACAAAACAATTCTAATATAGACCTCTCCTTACATGATTTTGTTTTTGGTAAAACTATATATATATATATATATATATATATATATATATATATTAGTTTTATATTTCCTAGCACTTTAATATTTTTCTTTTCAACAATTTTTAAAATTATTTCATTCTACTTAATCCATATAACGAAAATAGACATTTCATTTTATTTATTCATTTTAATATTGCAAAAAAAGATATATATTTTTTCGTACATTACTTTTAGTAAGTATTAAGTAACTATATAAAGTGGTTGTGGTCAAACTTAGAATTTCTAAGAATTATTAATAAGATTAGTTTTGTAAAATACGTTTCTAATTACTTTTCTTAACAGATATATAAGGTCAATATGAGTCAAGTAATATAAAATAGAGAGCATAAAGCACCATGACTCGAACTTTTCATACCATAAAATTTGTGAATGTCCTTATACTTGAAGAATTTTGTAAAATTATAATTTTCCTCTTTTATGAAGTCAATATTTAAATTGACTCTCATTCTCAATAGATCAATTTTTTCTGTTAAGAAAAACTTTATCCATACTATTTTTTAGACTCTAAAGGAAAGCATACATGAAAATAGTTTAACCTTTTTTTTTTTAACCCCCAGGCAACCTACAATCACAATCTTTGCCCTGTTGTGAAATAGTTCGCAAATTACACATTATATATAAATCGCACGAGACAAACCTCATGTGACGATTTTATGATAATTGAGTAGCAGATAGAGCCTGGATTCGATCCAGGTCTCCCACGTGAGAGATCCACCTCCCAAGTCCCAACCACTCATGAACCATGCCCTTGCGGGCAATTTGAAATAATTTTATGTTATTGGATAACATAATAAAATTAACTATAGAGCAGGCTATATAATAAGTGGAATTAATAATTTTAAAAAAATAAATCAACCAGCCTGCTGCAAGGAATTAATTCAATGTAGATAATTAAATTAATCCACTTAATTACCATATCAATTTTAGTTGATAGTGATACCAGCCACTTGATAACACAAAGGTCAAAGAGATTCCAAGAACAAAAGGGCATAATAATAAGAAGAAATGTCAAGACAATGATGTGATAGAATTAATATTGAAAAGTAAATGAGAAATAAAAATAAAGACCCATGGAAATTCAAAGAAAAAAAATTCAAGAATATATCAAGAAAATAGTTAATTTGGATTTGGTAAGATTGAAAAATCAACGTATATTGATTATTAAAAGAATTAAATAGTACCTTTACTTAATAAACAAAATCAAAACTTAGGTTCTAATTTTGAAGGCTTCATGAGTAACGTTAGTTAACCAATTAATAGCTTGTACTAACCACCTTTTAAAAATACCAAAAAAGGAACAAAAAAAATCAAGCAAATAACTATCTTAGAGCCTGCTTGAATTGGCTAAAAGTTAGCCAAATCTAAGTCATTTTTAGTGTAGTACCTTTGAAGTAACCCAACAGAATAATATAGAGTATCAAATGAAGAAGAGCACAAAGAATGTAGGGCTCCACACAATGTGGACATTTACATAATGATTGATGTGCCCATAAAGGGTGAAAATGATTGACCTATGAAAATAATTTATGGTTAAATTATCTTCACACATATTGAGGACTATATATATAAAATCTTCTAGAGATGGCAACAAGACAGGACATGACGAATGTGGAGTGGATTGAAACATTGCAAGTTGATATAATCATTTGTCTGGTTATCCTCTCAAGTATTAAGTTCTTCAACTTTATAAGAAGTCTCTTATTAATATCATATTGCATTTATTGAAATGGAATATAATAGTGTTGATATTGTGTAGAGAATGTTTTAACTATGAGTAGGAAAATGCAAGTGCTACAAGAAAAGAAGATTAAGTACTATGGTTTAAGATTTAAAAGAAGGTAATACTTCAACTTTGAACTTGTCGCTCAATGGTGAATGAAATGATTTATAGATATATAAATGTTCGTAACTTGTTTTAGATCATAAATTTCAAAAAAAAAAAATCTTAAATTTTGTGTTCAGTCAAACACCACGCCATAAACTAAAACAGAGATAGTACATAGGTAAAATAATGAAATGTTAGAAATTAGTCAATAATATCTAGTATCATCTATCATCTCAAGATGGTAGTGTTATAGCGTATTCAGGATTTTGAGATGATGGGTGCACTATTACAAAAAGGTGGATCTAAGATATAAATTTGATCGAATTTAACATTTAGGTTCTTATCACTAAAAATAATTAAAATTTTAAAATTATAGGTCCAAAGTTATTTTTACCTATCCAAACCACTTAGAGATACATTACCCAATTTTAAAAAGGAAAATAAAACAAGATAACTAAAAGATTCAAATTTCTAACCTCACTTAGAGAGGTGCACCCAACATAATTGCACGATATAATACTTCAAGTGTTGGTTCACATATCTATATTTAAATATTTTTTAAAAATATAACACTACTATATATGATTTCAGGAGGGGAGTATGAGTTCACGTGAACCCGGTGACGCCCTCCTGGATACGACGCCTCTGGTAGTGTACTAATAAAGAATTTGGTAAATGTTATTGTTGTATAGAATAAATGTAAAAATGAATATACAATCATGTGCTAATATACACATCATTGATCTTCACTGATTAATTAGCTTATATATAAAATAATTTTATGAATTTTATTTTTAGTATCAAATTCAATTAAAAAAAAATAAAATGTTATGTGGAACGGGTTAAAGTCTTCGTGAATTTATAGAATTTGATAATGTAAAAGCATGAATAATAGGAGATAATAGTGCTATTGTTGGGCCGTTAAATCAAATAGCTAGTAATGTCATTGGGCTGTTCTTGGACCTTGTAGAGAAATGAAGTTTTTGCACGGATTGCTCTTATTTGGGATGATTTTTAATTTTTGCACTCAAATATAATGGTCCTTCATTTTTGTCTCTGCTGCTTATTTAGTAAAAAAATAAGTATGGATCAAAACGAATTTATCTATAATTTAATTTCGTTACACATAAGTTCAGAGAGCTTTGTCTTGCTCTGTAACAGTTTAGAGAGAACTTTTGCTTCGTTAGGCATAAGTTTTATAGGATTTAAGTTATTCGACATAAGTTATGTAGTATATTAATTTCTATGTCCTAATTTTCTCTAGGCATAAGTTTAGAGAACTTTAACCTTGCTCAACATAAGTTAAGTAGGAATTAAATTATGTATTCTTTTATGATATAACTTGTGGGTTTTGAAACTAAAGTTTTTCCTTTATCGATATAAGTTCTGTAGGAATTAAGTTATGTTCTTTGTGATTCGTGCATAACATGGATAAACTTTACCAAGTCATTATATTTAAGGAACAATGGGAGAAAATGATAAAAATGGTTCTTGTATGTTTGAGGGTGCATTGAAAATAGTCTTTTAAGTATGTATTGAACTGTTAGATCTTTTAAGTTGTCAAAAATTAATATTTTTAGTCATCATCATATATTTTTATCAAATTTTTTCTATTATATACACTGTTGTAATTAGTGTCTAGTGTTATTTTTTATGTTGCATATTCTAGGATTTGATGGTACTTTCTTTTATCCTTATGGTTGACTTTTTAAAACAAATATTTTCGTTAAATTTAACAAATATAAATTGTTAAATATTTGTTGCACTAAAAATATTAACTTTTGACAAACTTTAAAAATTAAAATTATTTAGTGCGTATTTGAGGGACTATTTTGAACTTACCTCCAAATGAACCATATTCACCTATTCAGTGCAATTAGGGGTCGTTTGGTTATTGGTAAGAGTTATGCAGGTATTAGTTATGCGGGTATTGGTTATGCAAATATTAGTTATGTAGGTATTATTTAGTTATGTGGAGATTACAATACATGAATTATTAACTATTGAATATTAAATTTAATATAAATTAATATATTATTTACAAATAAATAAGCAAGTAAATAGTATAAATTCTCCCTAAAAAAAGAAGGAATTCTCTCTATACTTCAGTGGGAATTCTGTTTATTTTTTTCTCTCTCTATTTTTTTTAATGTTTAAAGCTTATAAATAGATATAGATTGATCATCAAAGTAGATCTATATATTTATTTGAGCCTCATGAAAATACAATGATAATTAAAAAGTAATAAAACAAAATATTTATTATTGGTTATTAAAGATTAATTAATTGGGAGGACATGGCTTTTTGCAGTAGCATATGGAGTCACTACACTCTCCAAATTGAAAGCCCTCACTTTGGCAGGCACTTGTACACTTTGCTTGTTCTACACATGGTCCCTTGAATGTTTTGCTTGCTTCTTGACAAATATTTGCCTCTGTTAAAATAAAATAAAATACAAGTAAGAATTTTAATAAAATATAAAAGAGAATGATAAATTTGACTAATACAGATTCACGCTATGTAAATTTATATTCTCTATAAATTAGATTCAAAAACTTTAAATAAAGGTGTAAAATTCTCATATATCTCACCATATATATCTACTGAGGTTAAGTTCATAACTTCTCTCTACTAGTTTTGATTCGCGATATACTTTTATTTTTATTTACGGTCCGAAGATGTTTCATACCTGCATTGAGGCTCAACTAAATCTGAATTGACGAGATCCAAAACAACCCTACCACAACTTATATTGGTGATTTGCGATATAGTTTATTGATGGAGTGATTATTTGAAAAAGTATATATAAAATTTTAAAAATATTTTTTTAATCTCTTATCATTCTTGATTGGTAAAGAAAGTATAAAGTAAAGAGATGATATACCTGCATTGCCCATGAAAAATAGAACAAGTAGAAACACAACTTTAAACAAAGACAAAGAGGCTGCCATTTTTTTTTTGTTATGATTTCTTCAAAATGTATTTTTGATAATGAAAATGATGAAGCACCATGCTTATCTTATATAGTATTAAGAAATGATTCACTGACTAATTTTTTTTAAGAGATTACCTTTAATTATTTGGATAGTAAATCTTTTTACATTAATGAGTTTCCATCCCTTTAATTATGATCTGGATACTGTTACTATTTGATTTAATTTCTTTCATATTTTCTTTTTTGAGGTTTCAAAATTTTAGAAAAACATATATATGGCCTAATGTAACACTTTGCACTTACGTAACTATGTTTTTCAGTTTACATCTGTATTTTTAAAAAATCATTCATGACAATATTTATACACTTTTATGTATAACATTACAAGATTTTGGATCCCGTGCCTGGGTCCAAGTCCAACTTATAACAATTTTGATTTTTTTGTTATCACCTTATCAGTTATTAACGATTTGAGATTTTTTTGTATTGATTAGCATGTCTACAAACCAATAATCAATAAGTCAAATCGATAAACTTCAAAATTGAATCAAACCGAACAATATGCCTAAATAGTGACTTGACCGCATCACTTACATTTTTATTTGCATATAAATAGTGAAAATAGAAAACAAAAATAAACACGAAAACACAACCACAAAACAATTGAATATATAATGGAGAAGGAATATATATTAATGTTTAATAAAAAGTGTGTTGTTTTTTTTTTATGTTGTAAGACTCATGTCAACATGAGCCTTACTACATACTATTTAACGGCATCCATCCTTCCATCCAAATATTATCCTTTTGATTTGTTTCTCAATTTTTATTGCCCTTTTAAAATTTTATTAGTATTTTTTTTTCCCTTTTGACTTCGGATTCAAATATTTACTCATACTTCTAATATATTAGAAAGAAAAAAAGGCTACTATTGTACTACTCTATACTACACCACTGACACAATACTGTATTAATATGCAGAATATCTAAAAGAGTTGTGCATTTAAAGCGCGTGTTTGAATTGATTTAAAAGTTGGTCAAACATCTTTTTAAGTTAGTTTTTAACTTCTGAAAGTATTTAGTAAATATAAAAATAACTTAAGATATGTCAAAAAAAAAGATTTAAAATAAGTTAGAAAGTATTTGATAATGTTAAAAATAACTTAAAATAAATTAGAAAGTATTTGGTAATGTTAAAAATAATTTAAAATAAGTTTAAAATAACTTAAAAATCAAAAATAGATTTCCCTATTTTTTACTTTTTTTTAACTCAAAAACTATTTTTTTTTTAAACCAATCCAAACGAGCTCTTAGAAAGCCAACCTAGAACCACACTTAGATGCAATGATTTTGGGTTAGTTCCACAAAGTCAAGAAAAGTAGCACTCTTTTTTGTAGGGCAGATTAATAAATAGAGTAATATGCTCTGGCTTTTTGGTCTCACAGAAGGAAAATATCACCATCACAGCCTTTGACACAACGCAAACAAAGCGGTTAACTTTGAAAATGCCAAAATTGTCCTTTGGTTGGTAAGCAGCCACGTTGACGAAGAGCTGCTTGCTCTAGACTTTTCTATATATTATATATTAGTAATAGTTATTAATATAGTATATATGTATTCATAATCTAGTATGAGATATATATTATACACAATATACAATATGATATACATTTGTCATAATGACGTCCAGGAGAATTAGATGTATGTGATATGCATGATATATGATGTGATATACACTTATCGCAATGAACTTTCTTAGATCTAATTTTGTACATGAAACAAGGCCATAATACTTCTAATATTCCTCAATTTTGTATATAACCTTGTTAAGGTTTCCAAGTAATTTTAAGCATATCCCCACTCACATCCCTTCCATCCAATGAAAGAAGAAGAAAGTTGATTTTTTTTATTTTTTTTTTGGCTAAAGTCATCTACGGCCCCTTAAAGTTGTCTGCATAATTCGTTTAAACACCTCAACTAAAGTTTGTACCGATTGAACACTTTTATTATTTAAAATATGTATCTATTGAACACTTTTCGCTGACATGGCAAAAAAAGTGGAACACACAAACACCGCAGCACGTGAAAGGAGCAGTTTTTGGCTAACTTTTTTAAAATCTCTTTCTTCTTTAGCCATAACCCTTTTTCCAACACCACCCATTTCCGGTTACTACCATCATTTTCATCTGAAACACTATAACCATCAATGGTTTTTAATATAGTTTTTTTGGCATTTTTTCACCTTCTTCTTTCTTAACTTAACCACCATTCATCATCATAAATTAAAATCGATTATACAGATATCTAATTAGATCTTTGGATCTGATCTTAGGTCGTTTTTTTTTTGTCAATATGACGACTATGTTGTTTATTGATAAATTTATTAGATGGAATATATTGAGTTTAATCATGTATGCCAAGTTTAGAGTTCATTTCTCTGTTTTCAAATTTAGTTTTTTTAAAAAAAAATTGTCTAAGAAAGCTAGTGATTTGATCATTATTTAAACTAGTTTAATTTTTTGTTATCTTTCCGAACAAAAGAAAAATCAAATTTAAGAATGGTAGTTTCTGGTGAAATTTTTTTTTCCAACAAGTTCGATCTCGACATAAACTTATGTCAATGTAATCCAACAATAAATATTCACATTAATTAATTAAAATTGTTAGTTAAAAAACGAAGAGTTCTTCAAATCCAAGAAATATCAATTACGTAATTCAAAAAAATATTTCAGGTAACGCCATTTTTTCCGACCATTGTGATAGAAATTCGTAATTTTTCGGTGAAACATTATTCATGTTCCTCGTACAAAAACCAGATGAAGAGAAGATTACAATTGAAAAATAGATTGAGGGAGGAATTGTGTGTTGGATATGTTACAGTTTGGAACTGGAGAGAAAAATGAGTGCTTGTCGTGGGTGGGTGGGTGGATTTTTCTAGAAAATTCTTTTTTTAATTTTTTAGTTAGTTAAACAGATTAAAATTAAAAATAATAATTATAATTTCATTTTTTAAATAATTTTTTTTACTACAATGTCACATGTCATCATTTAATTCATCAATTTTCTATGTCATTGCCACGTCACAACGAGTGTAGTACACACATCTCATATTTTTGGTTGATTGTCAAAAAAATATCAAATAGGTATCAATTTTAAGGGGCATAGGTGCTCAATAGGTAGAAGCCTTAGTTGAGGTGTTTAAACGAATTATGCGGACAACTTTAAGGGGTTGCAGATGACTTAAGCCTTTTTTCTTTATATTTTCTTCTGGACTTCTCTTAGTTGAAATGAAAATGCCTATGTTTAATTTTTGAGAGATTTAGAATGAAATCGGGTGTTTTCACATTTTACCATAGTGTTCGATTTGTCTGATTTATGATTAATGAACAAGAAGGAAAATGAAACAATTGGATTTTGGAGTCTACCTCAGCTATGTATCCTTTGGATGCTTTGCGCGCTCGCCATCCGTGAAAACAAGCTAGCTCCCTATATTGGAAAGTGAGGGAAGAGTGCATATATATAGAAGGGACAAGTCACAACTGTATGAAATAACAAACTATTAATTTAAAATAAATGTTATAACCACAGTTTCATTTAATTCTAATTCGTAGCAAACACTTTGTCATTCGTCTCTCTCCTCAGAATCTCGCCCGCCACTCTCCCTGAATCTCGCTCGCCACTCTCCCTCGCCTCTCTCACTTTATACAAAAACAAATGTAAAAATTGTGTTTGTGTTTGTATAAAGCGAGAGAAAACTGTATAGACAAATATATATATCTTCGTCCTATACACTTATAATTATACAATACAAATTTTCTCCTACCCAATTCTCTTTTGCCTTTCTCTCTTTCTCTCTTTCTCGCTTTATACAAACACAAATTATACAAAATATTGTGTATAATTTGTGTTTGTATAAAGCGAAGAGAGATTTGATATACAAATACAATTGTTTTAACTCGATTCAATTGTATACGAATTCAAATTTTATGCAGATATACAAACACAAAGAACATATACATATACAAACACAATTTTCATAGATATAAATCGTTGTGATTTATACAAATCAGATGCTTGTGATTTTATACAATCAGATGTTGCCTGCAATTTTTATACAAATCTGATGCTGCAAGCAAACTATGTTTGCTATGGAGCGCAAATAGCAAAACTGTAGCTATAGAGCGCTAATGTGATTTTTATGTTTGTTAAACCTAATATTGAATCTCTTATTAGCTTAATTGGATTTTGTTGGATCCAATTTTTAAAAAATAGTCAAGTTTAAAAAAATTATTTAAAAAATAACCACTTTTGATATGGAACACCAAGATAGTGTCATGAAATTCAATACACTATTATAAATTTTAAACTCAAGAAAATAAAATAAAATTCCATGATAGTGTTCTGGATTAAATCGAGAATACTATGATAGAATTTGACTTTTTTAAAATTTGCAATTCATGGCACTTTTATGGATTCCAAAATTTAACTATTAACTTTGAAATATACGACTATTTTTGAATTACAAATTTGAATTGACTATTTTTAAAATTTTATCCAACCATAAGTTATCACTTATCAAAGCTTCTCTAGAAGCAAGTTGAGAAGAAAATACAAAACACTTCTAACAAATAACTGAGTGGGTTGAATAGAATTTGAGTCGATCAATATGAGTTAAATTAATAAATAAACGAATTATTAATATGCATAAAAGTTACTTTGATTGAAATGCGGGTAATAACACAATTCAATTTATTCTTACTAAGTTTTAATTGTTTTATTTATTTTTTAATAATTTTAATATCTAATGAAACTATTTTTTTTTTATCATGGATATATATAAAATATCAATTAATAAAAATATTTTTTAAAAAGCATTTTGATAATATTTCTCATGGGTCAATTTGGACTATTGGCGTATTCAGTACATAGGAATATAAAAACGTTTTCCAATTTCATGTTCGATTCAAGATTTTTGGAAAAAAATTTCTTAAAAAAAAGAAAAATGACTTCTAAAATAGAAATAGAGAAAATAAGTTGTACAAATGATATTTCATATTAATTGTGTCCTCCTACCTTCGAAATACACCTCATCTTTATTCTTACCCCTTTAGTCTTCCCCGACCCAGACCCTTCCTTTTACCTTTATAGTATTTGTTTAGATTATGTACAAATATTTTGAAGGATAATATTTCTGAAATTTTTCACAAAATTGTTCTAGTGTACGAAAGCCCATATAAAGAATATAAAATTTTGGATAAATACATGGTACGCATTCCAAGGATCTGTCTTAGCAAGCACCAATCACGGACTGAAGAGTCATACTACTCATATATAAAGTAGTACTCCCTCCGTCCTATTTTATTTTATGTGAGTTAGTTTGATTCGGCACGAAGTTTAAAAAAGAAAAAAAGACTTTTAAAATTTGTGGTTCAAAATGAATGATAGAAATTTGTATGACTATAAATCATTTCATTAAGGAAAAAAATATACATTTTATAGTTAAATTGTTACTTAATATAGAAATGTGTTATTTTTTTTGAGACTGACTAAAAAGGAAGATAAGTCACACAAATTGAGATCGAGGGAATAGTAAATATGTATGATTATATAAATTATTGCAATAATGATGAGATTAAAAGTGAATTACATAATTATATGTGAATATATAGGTATTGAATATCACTGCTTAATTAATTAATAGTCAAAGAGAAACGTTTTTCGACTCAATGAGAAAGATTAATTAATACGTGAATTATTTCACGCAATATAGCATCAAGAAATTGAACTTCAAATCTTTAGATGAATTTTGAACTCCTTTAATCACCGAGTGAACCTCTAATCTTGTGTTCAAGGGATTCAAAATTATATATAACTAAAAAATAAAACTTATATATGATATGTAATTTTTTGCCAAAAGAAATGGTGAGCACTCTCACCTCCTCTTAGATTTGCTCTTTGTTGTATCAGTGAGACATAAACTCAGAACTGTTATCTACTTTAATAACATATCAAATTTAAATTGTGTGTTCATTTCACCCATAAACTTAAAAAGTTGAAAAAAATTGTATTTTTATTTAATTAATAATATAATAAATCATAACTACTTTAAAAGTCAGATTCCATAAAGTGACAATTTACAAAGTCAAGATCAGCAAGAAAATCCCAAATATGATCAAAATGAGTTAGTGAACTTCACCCCTCTATCATATAAACTAACGAGTCGTTTAAAATGAAGAATTATTTTATCGTGTATTTGATTGGAAGTATTAGACTGTCTCTGAATTATTTATTTTATCATTTATACTTTAGCGATAGATAAATTATCTCATATATATGATGAAATAACTTATTTCAAAATAACTTGTACTCAACCAAACGACGTATTCAAAATCGGGCAGAGTGGGAGTGGTATATAGGGTGGGGGTGAGGGTGTTAGTGGGGTGAGGGGTTCACATGTCAGATACAAGAATCTCACGGACGAACAATGGCTGGCTGGAAAAAGCCACAAGAAAAGGACACAAGCAACCTATACAACCTCATGTGTTTCTATACACAAATCCTTGTCCTTTCTATAATCCCACATGCACCCGCTAACCCGAGTCAGAATTTTCATTAAAAAATTTAAAAATATAAAAAAAATACACAAATAAATCAATACGACTCAGCATTTATTATATACAATGTAGTTTTCCGTCCAAACTACTTCCTCTATCCACTTTTAATTGTCATGTTGCGTTTTTCGAAAGTCAATTTGACTAATGTTCAAAGTGAAATTAGATTATATTAATTAGATATTTTAAACAATAAATTTAGATATTCAAAAACTATAAGAAAAGTATTATAAATTGCAATTTTTTGCATATCAACCTGATGAAAAAATATATCGTAAAATGATAGTCAAAGTACTTATCCTTTGACTCTTAAAAAAAATGACAATTAAAAGTGGACGGAGGTAGTAATTTCTGCCACCTATCATTCTCATCCCATCCCCTCACTCTCCAATTATCATTCAATCATAACACCAACTCCCTCCTCCTTCATTCCAAAATTATACTAGCATTAATGGCTTCCACTTCAAAATCTACTAGATTTTTCTTGATTTGTATTGTTATTGATTTTTTTTCTTTATCACTAGCCTTGCACAAATCACCATCTTTGTTAAATATACCATCTTCTTCTATTTCAGCTGCCCCTGCATTGTTACCAAATCCACCTGCTCTGTCTCCTGATATAAGTCCTCTTTTTCCTTCACCAGGTGGCTCTGAGCTTGCTCCTACTGATTCTTCATTACCCTTAATTCCTTCTAGCCCTAGCCCTCCTAATCCTGATGCTATGATTGCTCCTGGACCTGTTTATATGCCGTTTTCGCCTACTCAGTCTCTACCGGTGTCCTCTGCTGTTCCTCTGTTTTCATCTTTATGTACAATGATGGTGTTGAGTTTGATATCGACCTGGTTTACGCAGCTCCCTCGTGTGTGAAGATTCAAAGATGTTTGGTTGTGGGATCTTGTGCGGTACTTTTGATGAAGTTTCACACTTATTTGTTTACTCTGTTATGATTTATTTATGTAACTATACTTTTGTCATCTCCTTTTGGTAGAGTATAATTTGTTTGTTGAATAAGAAGGAAATAAGCACAATTTTGTTTAGTTTATCTCAAGATCTGCATTTTGGTTCTTTTGTTGAATGAGTATAATGTAATAAGTATATGTAGTGGCAGAGCCACAGGTACTTGAGGAGTGTAAACTGATCAAAAAATTATATTGTGTAGATAGATAACTTAGTGTTTTTTTCTTTTTGTTGTATGTATTATAGTGTGTTTGAATTCTCTTGATTTCCAGGTATATTTACTTGTTTATATTTTGATACCCCTTGTTTAAATTCCTAGTTCTGCTACTATGTATATGAAGGAGTTGAAACACGGATAAGAACGGTGGGAGGAGACTCGAAGCACTTTCCTATGAAGATGGGATTATACTAGGGGTCAACTCTTGGTCCGTTTCTATGTGTCTTGGTGATGAATGTGTTGATGTGAGACATTTGAAATGAGGTATTGTGGTATGTGTTATTTGCGGATGATGGTCAACTCTTGGTCCGTTTCTATGTGTCTTGGTGATTAATATGTTGATGTGAGACATTTAAAATGAGGTATTGTGGTATGTGTTATTTGTGGATGATATAGAACTGATTGATGAGATGCCCAATGGAGCTAATACTAAGTTAGATCATTGATGCGTAGAGACGAACTTTGGAAGCTAAAGGGTTCTGGTTGAGACAGACCGAAATAAAATATGTGAAGTGCAAATTCAGCGATGTGAAGCATGAGGTAGGCGTGGACGTGAAACTTGACATACAAAATTATCCTTAAGAAAGATGGATTCAAGTATCTTGGATCTATAATTTAGAAGAGTGGGGACATCGATGATGATATCACACACCGTATCGGTACGACGTCGATGAAGTGGAGGCTTGCCTCTTGGTGTGATAAGAAGGTACCGCCAAAACTCAAAGATAAGATCTATAAAGTGGTGGTTCGACCGATATTGTTGTATGAGACTGAATCTTGATTAATGCATGTTGTAAAGACGAGAATGTCGAGATCGAGGTGAGGTCATACTAGGAGTGATAAGACTATAAACGAGGATAACCAAAATAAGGTAAGCGTGATATCTGTTGTGGACAAAATGAGGAAAGCGAGACTGAGATGGTTTGGACATGTGAAAAGGAGATGCATAGACACACAAATGAGGAGGTGCGAGAGATTGGTTATGAGGTACGATGAGAGGCATAGGTAGGTCGAAGAAGTCTTAGGAGAGGTGATAAGACATGATATGAAACAACTTCAGGTTACTGAGGATATGACTCTTGATATGAGGGCATGACGACATGTATTAGGGTAGAATATTTGTAGGTAGTGTCGTGTTGTCTTGCTTATGGTTCCTTGTGTACAATACTAGTTGTAGTATTGTAGTACATCGTTGTTTATTATTTATTTTGTATAATCCATCCTAGTATATTGTTTATGGAGTTCCAATTATCACATGATTTTATTATTGTTTTGGTTCCTCTCTGGTAGACCTTTGCACTGCTTCCTTTTTATTTGTTATATTCTCTTCATAGTCTCCATCTTCATTATATTGAGATTTGTTGCACTTGAGTGAAGGTTTTCAGAAACAGTTTCTCTACCTCCACGAGGTAGTAGTAAGGCCTACATACATTCTACCCTCCTCAAACCTCATTTGTGGAATTGCACTGAATATGTTGTTGTTGCCACTACGTAAACGTCTGCATCATGTAGGTAGGGGTGTTCAGTGTTTGGATACAAATTGATCCAAATCGAAAAATCAAATCAAACAATTTTATTTGGGTTTGAGATGATTTTACATTTTTAAAAACCGATAATATTTGATTTGATTTTGTTAAAAAAAAACTGAAAAACTAATATGAACTAAGCCGATACATACATAATAAATTATTGTTTTTTATGAACAATGGTAAAAATATCTTATATATGTTTTTCATCAAAATTTATTTATAATTTATTTATGAAAGTAAAAATATCCAAAACGAGAACATTTAACCTTTTGATTTCATGTATATGAGTGCCTGTGACAGTTTTTGGTGGGATTAGAAATGCCACTCTCTCTCTTGTCTGTGCCAAAATGGTGAATTATAAACCTTAATCTACAATAAATTCAATAGTCAAAAATTCTGTAATAATAAACGATCCAAACTGATCCATAAACACAACATACCTGGCTGCTGACTTATGCAATTGTAAACTGTGGTAGTGTCCAAAAAATGAACGTAGAACTGATTATTTACTACTCCCTCCATTTCAAAAAGATTGATCTGGTTTGACTTGACACAAAATTTAAGAAATTAAAGAAGACTTTTGAATCTTGTGGTCTTAAATTAAAGTTATGTCTAATGTACAAAATTGCTCTTAATCTTGTGGTCTTAAACATGCCACGTGGAAAGCAAAAAGTAAAATGTTACCAAAAAAGGAAAGAGGTCATTTTTTTGAAACTGACTAAAAAGGAAAGGAGGTCATTTTTTGTGAAACGGAGGGAGTACTATATACTGCAACAAATTGGTCAGACCAATAATAACAACAAGAATAACTTTTCAATCAACTCCAATCCAATACTATTTCTTATATCAAATCTTACTTTGAATTTGAAGTAAAATTTAGTGTTTTTGGATTCTAAAACTCAATATTATTTCTTACACTATTTTAGTGTGTGAGTAATGCATTTTAAATAACCAAAATTCATTTTACACTATTTTTTACACCATGACAAAATGAAAACCGCAAATATAATATATTGTTAATAAATAACGCAAAGCATTTTAAATAACCAAAAATAATAAACATTCATCAATAATATTTTGTATTTCATCATTAAATTCACTTTATTTGTATTATCCTTTCATATATGTAAGGTATAATATATGTTAGCAATTTATATTATTTAACAAATTATTATATAAAGTTATTTTATATTAAAAGATTATATAAAAAAAAGAATATGAATTATATCGGGTGAATATGTGAAAAAAAAGGAAGAAATGATTTTCTTTATGAAATAAGAAAATATAAATACAATAAAAAATAACAATATAATATAAAAAAGAAAAAAATATAAAAAAAGAATATTCTTTTTAATAAAAAATTTAGTGTAATGAGTTAAAGTTGGTTTACACTTTACATTAGAGTTGTGTATCAATCGGTTCGGTGATTATTGGTACGAAGTATTGGTTATTGATTTAAAGACATGCTACATCGTTATACGACCATTAAGATATTTACTTGTCAATTTATCGGTTATTGATTATTATCAATTCGATTATCGATTTAACCGATAAAATTTGACATTAAAAAAATATTGAAAATCTCTCAGAAACAAAATGACAACTAAATGAATCATGCACACGAATTGATAAATTGCATCTTGTTCAAGAGCAACACTGACACATTATAGAATAAATAAAAGTTTGAGACAGCTAGAAATAGCATGAAACTAAACCTTAAGTCAAGACTTTATATACTGAACGGTATAAATAATTTATTAACTTTCTATCATGTTATGAATTAGACCGTTAAAAAATTGATAATTTAATAATAGAAAAAATCAAAATCATTTTCAAAATTGCTAAACTAATAATTCATTATCAATAACTCAATAACTTTTTCTTGGATTCAAATTATCAATTTCGATTCAGTCTTGAAATTTCTACTTTACACTAAAATAGTATCACTAAAATTTGGTGGATATGGGTATTTAGAATAGCAAATGAAATAAGAGTACTTATTAGTCCTCTTTTCTGCTTTTTGTTCCCTCACCAAAAGTCTACAACAATGGCCGAGACCCCTTCAGTTCCTGCACCAACCGGGTCGGATCCTGATTACTGGTGCTACCAGTGTGAGACACGGGTTGCCGTCGAAACCCTACCCGATCTCCCCGCCGATGTCATTTGCAACAACTGTAAGAGTGGCTTCGTCGAGTCCATACCCTCACGTGTTGTTTCTGTCTCTCCGGTGACGGCTTCTACTGATCAGATCGATGACCCTGCTTTCGGCAATCAGTTCATCCAGGTTCTTCGCCTCATAGCTGAGGCGGCGCGTGACAACGACGCGCCCCCTCCCCCGCCTTCTGAGCACGCTGATCCTACCGATGACGATTTCCTCCGTGTCGAGCTGGACGGTTGGGGAAACGACGAGGATGATGATGATGATGAAGAGGAGGAGGAGGATAATGGAATCGGGGTTAGAATTGGCGAGGACGGAGAAAATCGCGGGAATCGAAGCCAATCTGAGGATGACGACGACGATGATGATGATGATGATGTTGATGAGGATGAAGAAGTTGAGAATCGGGATGATGATGAAGAGGACCTTCGGAGAAGGAGGAGGGATGTGCTACGTCTCCGGCTACGTGACTTCGCCGCCAGAGCTGCCAATCGGCGTAACCGGATTCTGGATTGGGCAGAGATTCTGATGGGACTGGAAGACCACTCTATTGAGCTCCGATTTCAAGTTCCTGATGGCGATGGCTACATCGGGAACCCTGGAGACTATGTGGACGCAGCGGGTTATGAAGCTTTACTGCAAACCCTAGCCGAGAGTGATGGTAGCGGAAGACGAGGAGCTCCACCAGCTTCCAAGAGTGCAATTGAGGGTCTTAATACATTGGTGATCAAGGAAGAGCAGGAGGTAATGGCATGTGCCATTTGTAAAGATGTAGTGAATGTGGGCGAAATGGCAAAGAATTTGCCCTGTGGGCATGGTTACCATGATGATTGTATAGTTCAGTGGTTGGGTTCGAGGAATTCTTGTCCCGTCTGTAGGTTTGAATTGCCCACAGATGATCCTGAATATGAAGAGGAGCGCAAGAAGCGAGGAGCATGTGTTACTAGCAGTGGTTCTTCGAGCTCAAGTGAGGCGCCAGGTGCTGCTGCTGATGATGATGATAGTAGTCCTAGTTGCCTTTGATTGCTGCTTTGTGGTAAACTCAGCCATTGGCATTCTTTTTAGCTTTGTCTCTTGCTTCTTTTTTGGTATTTGGTGATTGTTTTCCAGTGTAATTCCACCCTCTCCGCTTTTCTTGAATGTAATAATCTGTTTATCTTAATGCTGGTATGAATTTGCCATTTGAGTACTTATGAATCCTACATATTATACATACTAAATTACTTCTTTTAGACAACAAAAAGACTCAATCTTTATAGAGGGGTAGTTCATAACTTGTATTGAGTGTTCTTCAGTTGATTACTCCTTGCGTTGACTCGATATATAGTTTAAGAAAGTAAAGAAGTATTTAAATTTTGTGGTCTTAAACATATCACATGAAACTAAATTAAAGAGTTGCTAAACGGAGAAATAATAATTCTTTTTTAAATGGACTTCAAAAGGTAAATTATTTCTATTCAAAATGGTTTGGTTTCACTTTCATTATATTTTTATCTTGTGAGGTGCTTTTGATGAAGCTTCCCATTTCTATTCGAAACGGCAACTATACTTTGCGTCATCTTCTTTTGGTAGTGTATTTGTTAGGCTTCATTTCTGTATTATATTACATTGTCAAAATAAGAAGGAACTAAGTCTGCATTCCGGTTCTTTTGTTGAATGAGTATAATGTAGTGTGCAGCTACATGTATTCAAGCACTGTCAATATACTATGTGTTGAACTCCCTTGATTCTTTGTATATTTACTTGTTCATATTTCGACACCCCCTGTAAAAAGATCATAGTTCTGCCACTATGTTTACACCGGCATTGTTTAGACGTACATGGATGATGACTGATGTAGTTGTGGAAGTATACAAAACATGAATGTAGAACTGAAATTTATTACTTTATTACTATACTGCAACAAATTGGTCAGACCAATAACAACAAGAATGACTTGAGAGAGTACTAGAATAGCAAATGAAATAAGAGTACTTATGAATCCTACATACTATAGTAACTAAATTAGTACTATAAAGAATGAAGCAATATTGCACAACTAGAATATAGAATGATATCAAATTGATGTCTCTGAATAAGGAGATCAATTGAAGAGCCTCTTCCAGAACCCATCCTTGAATGTCTTGAGCTCAATGACGCTTTCCTTCTTTGGAGATGATGATGATGTTTTCTGGAACCCCTCTTTTAGTGTCTTGAGCTCGAAGATGTTTTCCTTCTTTGGAGATGATTTTGGCTTAGTAACACTCTTCCTCAGCATAATGTTTTCCTCCCTCAGCAAATCCATAGCTAAACTGAGCTGCCTGATGACCTCTCTTTTCTCTTCATCTTTCTGCGATAGAAGCTCCTGTTGAACTCTGTTCTCTTCTTTCAGCTTCTCAATTTCCTCCATCAGCTTCACAACTTCATCATTGTTGATGCGAAAGCCACTTGATACTTCCATTGTTTCCTTCTCTGATTTGGGGCTTTGTATTTCTTCTTCTTCTAGGTCAGGATCCTCAACCTCAGACATATTATCTGATAACTCAGACTCAGGATCAAAGGTTTCTGAATAGCTGTCATATGATATTTCAGTGGCGCTCATCAGTGTCTTTTGTGGATGATACTTGGTGAAAGACAATGGAGACATCCACGGTTGTGTCATAAGGCGAGTACCAGATTCACACTTGATTTGATCATACTTCTCAGCTAACAAGCGATGGGTCTTATAGAAATCCTCAACCATGTTAATGAGCTGTGGACGCTTCTTGTAATACATCTCTGCTCTTTGGGCGAAGGAATCTGCATCTTGTTCAACTATCCTCAGCATGGACTCGGTCTTCTCATCTAGTTCTGCAACATCATCCAATTGTTTAAACAAGCTATCAAGAGCTGGTCCAGAAACATTGCTAGTCCAAATATACTTAAAACATCATTATGTTTAAGTAATGTAGGGCCAAAAGTTAATAATAACTCAGTCTAAAAGTTCCCAACTTCTAAGTAAAATTACTCACAAGTCATAACTGAAAAAAGAGTTGATGATGTCTTGAGGAAACTAAAAAAAAAAAGTGAAATATTATGGTTCAGGACCTCTCTACTCAACAAACAATTGAAAAGGGTCCTAGAGCTAACCATAGATACCAACTTGTATCATTTCAAACAAGTTTAGCTACATACCACGAATGAGTAAGATAACTAGCTACTGTGTTTTTAAAACATCAACTAACAAATTTACAACAAAAACATACCCCATGTAATCTCGTCTGAAAAGGTAGGATGTAGGCAGACCTTATTCCTACCACTCAAGGTGAATCAAGTATCGACACAGTAAGAAAAACTTTTTTCCTTCTTTAACTTGTTGAAAGTAAACACCAAAGTATACTCTTTTTTCATAAACGATTAAGTTTTTAAACCTCTAAACATGCATAAAACGATAAAAGAAGCAAGCAAATCACATCTGCATAAAGAAAGCATAGTCTGTATCTTTGAAAAAGGTCTCCAACGGTCATGTAGAATCACTTAAAGCAAGAACAACTTTTTTTTAAAAAAAAGACAGATTCATCCCCAAAAGTAAATCAAATATTTGAATTCTAGTGCTGACCAGAGAGAGTTGATTGAAGCCATGGCGAACGATTTAGAGTTCCTTTCTTCTGACTGTCCAACCACCACCAGTGTGACGATAGCTTATCCTTTGCCTCAACCATTTTCTTCTAACAGATCTATCTTCACAACAAAATTAAAGCTAAAACAAAAGGTGTTACGAGACCACCATTAACAAAATCAATAATAACGAAAAACAAAGATAGATAGAGATACATGTTGAGTAGTCACCTGGAGAAATGCAAGTAGATCTAATGAGTTAAAAGGATTGAAAGTTTACATTTATATGATTAGAGAATACAATTCACCTGATGAATTTAACTTCAAAGTAGCTCTCAAGTTTGAATACAACTGAGTTGAAAAACTCCCTCTCTCTCTCTCTCTCTCACCTTACCCTACTGGGTTTTGAACAGAGAAGAGAGATTAGAGTAGTAGAAATTTAAATGTGCCATAACTCAACAGCCTCGGTTTTAGTACTTTCTCTTCTCCCATGTCCAATTGGAGATCGACACGTGTTGCTCGTCTCCCAATGCCCAGTTAATGGGCCTCGTGGATCCGGGTTTGTAGTTTTAACTGTGGGGGAGCGTCTACACTGCTGATATGGAAAAATAAAGTATATATACAACGGTCGAAATTTGTGAAATCTTGTAAAAAAAATTTCCTTCTATAGATACTCGTCCTCAGTCCAACAATAGTTGACTTGACACAAAAATTAAAGGAAAAATTCTTTTGGTCAGAATTTGACTAGAATTGTATTTTATCTATGTTATTTTATCTTTTTGAATATTTTTACCCTTTTAATTTTAATACATTTTAACTAAAAAAAAAGGGAAAAGGATCAGTTTATGTTAAAATAAAAAAGATATTATAGATTTTTTAATTTTCTGGTCATTTATATATTATATATTCTTTCGCCTTTTACTAAAGAATACCGTGTGCACGCTGCAATTAGTGGCATACGCCAATTTTTAGAGGGATTTTCTTAACTGAAGATCCCAACAATTCTACTATACAAAAGTTTGTTGGTTGTTTCTGAATATATATATATATATATATATTAGTAAGTTAGTCACAATCCCTAACATAATTATTAAAAACATCAATACTTTAAAATAACTATTAAAAATGTCAATATGTAAATATTTTAGAAAATAAATTGTATTCTAATATAACAAAAAAAAAATCTTTTATTTTTCAAATCAGACCAACCATTTTTTACTCCACTGCGTAAATTACCCACTTTCCCCTCTTTCTAGGTTTTATCCAAATTACCCGTTTCTCTCTCTTCCCTTTTTCACAATTGTTATCTCCTTTTCTTATTCAAGAAAATCAACTCCTCGAATTTCCTATACTTTATTCAAGAAATCACACAATTAATTCAAAAGATTTTTCACTCATTGATAAAGGTAAATTCGAAGTCAACAAGTATTTTGTGAGATTTCTTGTGATTTTGTTTTCATATTCACCAAGTATTTTGTATTTCAGATTTTTCATCTTTTAAACAATATTGTTTGATTTTTTTGATAGTTTGTTTTTCATATTCACCAAGTTTTTTTTGTGAGATTTTCCTCTTTTATGTATTTCGAATTTTTCGTCTTTTAAACACTATTGTTTGATTTTTTTGTGATTTTTATTTTCATATTTGAGATTTAGTAGATTGTAGTAATCAACATTGACATTCATACATCATATATTGTTTGATTTTTTTTATATATTCATAATTAATAATTTCGAATTTTACTTATAGGATGACTAATGCACAAGTGAATACAGATTTAGATTTGGATTTGGTGAAAAAAATCGGAAAGAAGGAACATAACAGACGAAGAAGAAGAAGAAAGAGAGTGTTAGAGAAGAAGGTTGCAATAATTGTATTTATATCAGAATTGTATTCATATTAATTTTTGTTTGTCAATTGTTTTTCTGTTATTCAACATTTGTATTTTTATTAAGAACACTGTATTTCATTTTTAGTTTGTAGTCATTTCAATGGGTATGCCAAATGGATTTGTATTACTTAAGCATAGATGTATCATATTCTTTTCACAGTCAATTTGTATTCTTTTTTAGAATATTATATCCTTCCTCAATAAATTGTATTATTTCGACTATGTATGTTATTTTATTCCAAAATCTTGTATTCCTATTATTTCACAGTCAATTTGTATTTCTTTTTTAGAATATTGTATTCTTCCTCAACAGATTGTATTATTTCCACCATGTATGCTATTTTTTTCCCCAGAATCTTGTATCCTTTCATAAACCATATTCATATGTAACGATTAGATTATATTGGCATACAATCAGTAATATTTTTGTAATACAAATAAAAGAAAAATATATTTGGCATGTAATACAATTTTGATCACTGAATACAATTTTTAGTTTTGAAATGCCAATTTTAATTTGAATGCTAAAGTGAGCACATAAAATGTAAAAATTATTGGTATACAATTACGGGGATTTCTTTGAAACTGTAACTGATGAGAATTTTAAGTGATATGTTCCTTTTTTAAAATATTCTCTCCCCTGATTTTCTCATTTCTGTTATTAAATAATTATATTCTTGCAAATCAAACAAATAAAAAATACATGAATCAAATACATAACAAACTAAAATATTGACATTTTAAATAAATATTAAAAATATGACTAAAAGGTCCTATTAAATATCAAAATATTGACATTTTGAAAATTTTCCATACATATAGCAGGTTCAAACCTAGGTCACATCACTTTTTATTCCTGAATTTTTGGTCCAGCCAATTTACTTATTTATAACTTTTTGATGGGACAATTCAACCCTTTCTTTTTTTAATGTGTTCTTATTAATTAAAGGGCTAGTCCATCGGTGGCCCCCTAAATTTGGCACGATTTTTCACTTAGACACCTTAACTAGACTTTGTTCATTTTAGACACCTCATGTCATGCCCAACTGTGTCAATTTGACACTTTCTGCTGAGATGGCACAGCAAGTGTGATACACTCACTAGACGCGCGTGAGAGCCTCATTTTACCAAATTTTATTTTATTTTTCTTCTTCTTCTTCCCCATTTTTTGGCTACCATTTTTCAAGCTTAAACTCTTTCCATGGTGAAATAAATTTGACGATGTCACAAACAAAAAGTGAATTCTAGCGCCCATAAATTTTAAGTTTAAATACTTTCACTTATTTTGTTGTCCTTCTTCCTCTTCAAAATAATTTGAGAAAATCAACATAACTTTCAAGAAGAAAAAAATACTCAGAAATGGCAAGAAATCATATTTTCAATTATCAAATCCTACATTCACAACAAACAATTTTAGCGTTCCAATCCATTTGTATGCCTTCTCACATCATAATGATAGAAAAAGTCCAAATAAAAAAAAAAAGCTTCTTCTTTTGACACATTTGGGTGGGGGAGGGTCGGGGGTGGTGGTGGGTGGAGAAGAAAATCTGAGTGAGAGAGAGGGCTTGGGGTTTGAGGGGGGGGTGGGTAGTAGAGAAGACAATTTGGGGGTGGTGTGGGTATAATTTTCTTTTTATTAAAAGTGTTTTTTATTTAAAATTATTTAGTTAAAGAAATACCACATGTCAATGAGTCATTGGTAGTTTTTTTCCTACTCAAGATTCATCATTTAATATTTTTTTATATATATATGCCACGTGTCTTTATTTAATTCGTCACTTTGACACGTCATCAGCGAGTGTGTTACACATACCTTACAAATTTGGCAGATTGTCGAAAAAGTGTCAAAATGACACAGTTGGGCATGACATGAGGTGTCTAAATGAACAAAGCCTAGTTAAGGTGTCTAAGTGAAAAATCGTGCCAAATTTAGGTGGCCACCGATGGGTTAGGCCTTAATTAAAATTTATGTTTCATCATTCATCTAATTTAGTGTTAATTAAAAAGGAATATTTCGTATTGCGTAAATATATTTCGTATTCATATTTTAGTTATTCTATCTTCTATCTTACATAAAAATGTTTTTAATTTTTAAATGTCATCGAAAATATTTTGTTTTATATAGTTAAAAATATATTATTATTATTATTATTATTATTATTATTATTATTATTTAAGAAAACCTTATTTATGTAAGTTAATTTTTACTATAAAAATCATACCAAATAGGTACTACTTAATACGTAATCCGTTTAATTATTTTATTTCTCCATCTTTTTATGTGTAAATCGCTTTTTATTTCTAATGTTAATGGTAGATCATTAATATTATTAGTAAAAAGAACACATGTTGTTGAATTTAAATAATTAAAAGTGCCACAAATAAGACTCTTCAAATTTTATCCGTGCCACATAAATTGAGACAGAGAGAATAACATAATATTTAAAAATTATGTTAATTTATAAGTCACAATAATTAACCACTTAATTTTTTAGAAAATATATAATAAAAAAATATAGTAATTCTCCAAATTTCATTTGTGTCACATAAATTACAACAAAATAAGTAATATCGTTTGTTTAACCTTCTAAAATCAGCTTATTTTGAAGAGTATTTTTCTCGACTTGTTGTGTAGATATCATTATGGCATTGGACACTACAACAAAAATAACTTTTAGTGGTAATAAATAGACACATTAATAAAGAGTGCTAAAGTCTTTACCAACATTAGTTAAGTGTCATTAGATCCAATGTCGCTAAAGGCTTTAGAGACATATATAAAAAGAGTGCTAATTATCGCTAAAAATATTTATATTTAGCGGCAATTGACCTATTGCCATTAATTAATTGCCGCTAAAGATCATTTTTTATTTAGTGTTAGCATGATTGGGAGCATTATCAGGCTCAGATGATCAAGTGTTTGGAAATTTAACTCTATGTGGATGCATGCATTGTTATTGCCCATCTTCTTGAAAAAGGCAAATGGATTAATGAGTCCATCACTTCTCTTCTTATTGTAAGATTTTGATCTTCTTAATTTAACTTATATATATTGACAGTTGTGTAAATTCGTCTCTTGTTTTTGGTCGCATTATATTTTGATATATTTCGCGATCATATCATATCATTTGGTGCAGTAGAGTTACTCGTAAAGATGGATGAGTTAAGGAATTATCTAGCAATCGGAGCTATATTTTCAGCCAAAATGATTCTATATCAGTGGTACTTTTTAACACAATCCAGAAATTCGTTACTGCAAGCATTCTGCTAGGAGTGCTAATTGGATTGCTAAGTGCTTATAACCAGTTACATATATACTTTAACTCTTCTCATTCTTTTATCTGAAACTGAAATGTTGTTGTTACTTGACAACGAAAAATGTTACTGATAGAAGCCTGATTCTTGCCTGCAGTTTTCGAGATCTGGCCTCACACAATTGTCTGGAAATGCACTCGATGATCACCACCACCATACCAATTGTCCTCTTCAGTACATTTGGCAATCCATGCTACATACACCTTTGTTATCATAGCAAGGAAGTGATCGCGATTCAGAATTTGAAGGTTGTTTCACCTAGAAAATAGGTTTCTAGGATTGCCAAATTTGCAATCAAGTATCAATCTTAACCACCCACACTATTTGCTATAATGTTTTCTGTATATATTCATACAATATTGTACTAAGCTAAATGCCTAGTATTTTACTCAACTAGAGCTTGCTGAGGACGTGATCTTAGATAAGAAATTAAGAAGGTTACAAATTAGGGCAGAATATTAATATATTCATACAACGTACTACTTAACCTTTTTACACTAATAGTGGTACTATTTATTGTTTCTTGTATCCGGATTGTTGTTCTATTTTGTTGTAGTTACTAGTCCTTATAAGAATGTTTGTCATTTTTCATTTTTGATTGTTCGTCATTTTTTTTTATTATGGCTTCTCTCCACACCACACAACACCCCCCCCCCCCC
>JAJOOF010012428.1:0-28909 GCA_029582545.1 Solanum lignicaule
GGTAGGGGTGGGGTGGGTGGGGAGCTGGGTAGGAGGTGTGTGAAGGGGGGGTCAAGGTAGGGTGAAAAAATAAAATTTTAAAATTGAAAATATTTTTTAAAAACAAACTTAAATTATTTTTTTTGGGTAGGGGTGGCGAGTAAGGGGTGGGAGGGTTGGGGGGGGATCGAGTATAGGGGTGAAAACATAAAATTTTGAAGTTGAAAATAATTTTTAAAAACAAAATCAATTTTTTTTTGGGGGGGGGGGCGGGCAGGCGGGGAGGGGGCGTGGGTGATCGAGGAACGGGATGAAAAATAAAAAATTGAAGTTGAAAATATTTTTTAAAAACAATAAATAAAATTGATAGGGGCAGGGGGGCCGAGGGTAGTGGGTGGGGGTAAAAAAAATTGAAATTAGAAATATCTTTTAAAAATAATTTTTAATATTTTTTTGGGAGGGGGTGGGGGTAGGGGTAGGGGTAAGGGTGGGTAAAAAATTGAATTTAAAAACAAGCTTTAAATTATTAGTTTTTTGGGGGGCTGGTTTGAGGGTAGGGATAAAATAAATTGAATTTTTCAACAAGAAAGTAATTGTAATTTGAAGTTGGAAGAGAGTTTTGGAAAATGTTTTCTTTAAGTTTTGAAGGGAAGTCATTTTCCTTAAATTTAAGGAAAATGAGTTGATTTTGAAAACATTTTCCAAAACATTTAACCCAACCAAACATGAGAAAATTGAAAAATGTTTTCCTTCATACCAAACACACCCTTAATGAACTATATTTGTGATGAATATATGTTTAGTATTATCATATGATTTTTTATTGCATCTGTGTTTACTGATCCCCTAGAGAATAACAAGAAAATGTGAAATAATTTGGTGTAACACTTTTTTTTTGGATGGTTTGGAGTACTGAGATTTGCATTAAATGTTAATAAAAATGTACTATCGTTCTAGATTTTTGAGAATTACAGCAATAGTTAATGAAAATTTACACAAGGTACTAATAATGACCGAGGATATATAGCTCCTTCATGTGTAATAGCGAGATATTGAAAGTTAATATTGAATGATAGAGAGACCATATACAATTAGGTTCAAGAATATTTCTTAAGATAACACCTTGACATAACCTATATTAGTTATCATGCATTCTTTGTAAAGTTCAATGAGATGATTTATTTACTTATATAGGACAAACTATGCAAAAAGGTGGAGTTACAAGTTTGACTAACATTATGAAGTCAAATTCTTGAATCCACAATGTAGGATTAAAGCAGCTAAATGCAACCTACATGATTTACAATAATGATAATTGTGCCTCAATCTCAAGAAAATGGAGTCGACTATATAAATTTTCACTTTTCATGTTGTCTGTCTCAGAAAAAATAACGAATACTAACTACTAACAAGTACAAGTGTAGCTAAATGCAGGCTTACCTCAACAAAATCATATATTCTTTCAAGAGTTGAAACCTTCAAGATCACTTTCAACCTTTCCAATTCATAAGCTAAAAGCTCAGCCTCAATTCCACTCATCAGTTGGTGTTTTTCTGTTATCACATGGTATGTGCTTTCACTGATTTATTAATTTCAACTTCAAAAGAAGATGACGTTGACACAACAACTGGCATGGGTCTATATTGGTTTCGATTTTCATAATCATCATTAGTAATCTCTTTCATACTGAGCTCTTCTTCTAACTCTTGAAGTAAACTCTAGTCCATTTTAAATTTTCATTCACTTTTTCTCTCTTTCTTCTATTTGCTGTGGGTTTTTTCCATAGGTTTTTTCATGAAACTTTCTCAAACCATGTTATTCTTTGGTTATGCATTTCATCTAATCATCAGTTGCTTGAGTTTTTTTTGTAGGAAATAATTCATTTTCTCCATGCTTTTCTTCCTCCTTCTGTGTGTTCCAGAACTTCAAATTCCTATTTACTTGTGAGGAGTGTAGGTTCAATCTTCTTAGATTATGAAAAATCAAGATCTTAATTACAAACGTAGTAAGTCATACTCTGAATCTAGGCTAGTTTGAAAAGAAAAAATTGCTCCTCTTAATTCTCCGGTGTCCAGTATATATTGGTTTTACTTGAATTAAGTATAATATTTTGTGAATATGATATCGTGAATAATTATTCTTTACTCAAAGCAAATATTAGATAAACATAGTATCATTTGCAGTGGTTGATTCATATATTCAATTCAATGCAAAGCACTGCTAACTAAAAGTGAGTTTTAAATTTGCCTTTCATATTTCACTCTCCTTAAACTATAATTTTACATAGATGATAAATAACGATTAAGCAACAATATTTGTAATGAAATTAAGATATATTAGCTATATCATGAAAATAGATTTTGTAAATTATTGTATCATTAAATGTCAATGTCTATTTTCTCTTCAAACTATATTTCGAAGAAGAACACCAACAATTCGTCGTAGTCAATGATTTCACGAGTACTATGTTGGGGTGAATAGGTTAAGGAACTTTTAAATTGACCCCTTTTAATTGGGTGAATTAGATGTGTACGGTTATAGGTTAAATGAACTATATCATTGCAAAACGAGGATTAAATATGATATAGTATGTTATGTTTTGTATTTTTGTCAAAAAAATAATAGTTGAATGACTTTTTTTATCTTTAAAAGAAAAAAAAAAAACTTTTGTTAGGATATCTCAATAAATTGAGTGACTTTATTATAAAAAATTAAAATAAAAGTGACTTTAGTAGGATATTTGGTTTAGTAATGAGGAAAGACATAAAGTGACACCTGAAGTTGTCCCAAATTTTCAAAAAGACACCTGAACTATGCGGACATTCTATTACCCCCCTAAACAATTTTAAAGTGATATTATTACATCATTTTTTGGTCAATCTCTGATTTTAAAAAGCAAATGTTATCACACACCAATCATTATGTGACACGTGTAAATTTAATTTAAAATATAATTTTTTTCACTTTAAATTTTTCTTTATCTTTTCTTTCTCTATCTTACTTTTACTTTTATTTTAATTTCATCTTACAATACATTTCACTTCATCTTACATCCCATCCCACCCACCCCATTTTCAACGTGACCTCCTTCCTCCATTTTCTTTCTTTCTTTCTTTCTTCTTCTTTACCTCTCACCCTCATCCTTCCCCATCCATGCCCAGCTGTTTCCCTCCCTATTTTATTTTTTTTTCTTCTTCAGTCAAATTTCATTCTTTCAGTTATTTTTTTTCTTTAAAAAATTATATATTTTCTAAATTTTGTTGAGTTAGTGATAACAAAACTAATTATTTTTTTTAAGAAAATTTATAATTTTAAGAGTATCATCAATTAATTTATCTTCTTTTCATATAACTACAAAATTAAAAAGAGAAAAGACATAAAGTCCCCACTGAAGTTGTCACGTATTTTCAAAAGGACACCTTAACTTTGCAAGCGTCCTATTACCCCACAAAAGTTTTGAATGTCGTTGTAAAACGGCCATTTTGTTCCATTTTCTCATCTATGAAGACGAGCGTGATTCTCACCCCTTTCACCCATTTTATTAAATTTAAATATTAATAAAAATATGGATAACCGACCCGAATCTTAACAAAAACCTATCCATTTGGACGCCACTCCCTCTTCCTTCCCATAAATGGGTAAAAATGGCCCTTTTACAACGATATTCAAAACTTCTGTGGGGTAATAGGACACCTGCAAAGTTAAGGTGTCTTTTTGAAAATTTGGAACAACTTCAGTGGTGACTTTATGTCTTCTCTCAATTAAAAATAATAGTTTTGAGAGAATCAAAGAATTCCCCAAAAATTGAAAGAGCTTGATTGAAATCCAGATAAAAAGCTAAATTATACCTCTAATCATCTTGAAATTTAATGGATTTATCAAATTGTTCGAAGTGTAAAAAAAATTTAGATAAAAGTTTAAAATTGAAGAGACTTAAACTAATAATAATAATAATAAATAAAGGGCGAAATTGTGGTAAAAATTGTGACATTTAAAGTGATGAGTTTTAATGGAGATGACAATAAATTTTTAAAGAAGAAAGAAGAAAAAGAGAGAAAAATAACAAAGAAAAAAAGTTAAAATAATAAGAAAAACAAGAAATTATATTTATACAAAATACCTATAAAAATAAAGTTATATTCATTATTTTAGGTTGTTCACATTCTTTAAAGAAAGTGCATACACTCTCTATGCCAGGTGGACGAAAAATGATGTAATAATATAAGTTCAAGATTGTTTAGGGCTAATAGGACGCCCGCATAATTAAGGTGTCTTTTTGAAATTTCAGAACAACTTCAGGTGTCACTTTATGAAAAAATGATGTAATAATATAAGTTCAATATTGTTTAGGAGTATAGATGTAACACCCCCACAATAAAAAGAGCTAGAATTAGAAAGAGTCATTTTTGGATAGAACGAAAATCTGGAAATTTGACAAAAATTAACTTAAGTATGAATTTTGGGTCAACTTCAAACAACCATAACTCCTAGCTCAAAATGATTTAGGTGTCATACAAGATACCGTAGGAAAGATCTTTGAATTATCTTTCCATCTTCGCCAAGTTTGCTCAGTTTCGAGTTCGTATGAGGGAGATATGCCCATTTTAAGTTGGGCTGTCTAGATAAGAAAAGTCAAAATCGAATTTTAGAAGGGTATTATGGTCTTTTCACCACCCTATTAATCAATTTCGTTTTTGGTAATTAAGTTGGGGTCTAAACTGATTTGGTTCAGTTTACGCTTCATAAAAAAGAGTTCAGGTTTTGAGAGAAGTAAAAAGAAAAGGAGAAAAGACGAGAAGAAGCAAAGATTCATCGATTTCTTGAGGAATTGAGTGCGGGTTTCGCCAAGGATTCAATCCTACGAGGTATGTGAGTTTACATGGCATTGGGTTCATTCACCTACGTGCCAAACATGTTTATTTTAGTATAATTTTCGTCCTAAAAGATTGAGACTTTGATTCTTGAGTGTTGTTCTTGAATTGCTTTCGTTCTTGAATTAGGGATAAGATTGAGGAGTTCTTGAGAGTTTAAGGTCGATTTTAGAGTTGTGTTTGATTAGATTCTTGTGTACATATGATGGGTATCTGAATCTAAAGAGGAATTGAGAAAAAAGAATCAAATTTAGGCGAACTAGGGTTAGAAAACGAAGAAGGAACGAGTCGAGAAAATTTGGGTACCAGGTTCGCGTCACGGACCTGTTCTTCAGGATTTGAAAAATGTTCTCAGACCGTTCTGCCTCAAAATTTATTTCACGACCAAATATTTAAATGCATCTCCGCGTCACGGACTTGCTTTCAGACAATGATTTCTTGATCGTTTCTCATGTTTAATTATCTAAAAACACTCCTAAACATCATGAGATCTTTCCTATCACAAGTTACAATCCTTGAATCCATAATTCAATTCAAGGAAAGTTAAGAGTCAAGTCAAAAGAAGTTAAGAGTCAAGTCAAGAGAAGTTAAGAGCCAAGTCAAGAAAAGTTCATAGAGTCTTCCAAGAGTTTTTTACAAATGTTTTAATTTTGTTTTAAGACTTGAGTTTTGAGTTGAGTAAAGAGTAAAGATTGAAGTCCATTTCTTCAAAGAGTATATGGGGACTATGTATTCCCAGAGAGTTAAAAATGTTTTCACATTTAAATAAGAAAGGAAACTGAGATTTCCAAAGAGCCTTTGAGCTAGTTTTCAGAAAAGAGTTAATGCTTTCACAATTAAGCAAGAGTGGAAACTTTGATTTTCAAGAGGAGCCTTTGAGCTAAGTTTTGAGCAATTATCTCAAACCATAGAAATAAGATATGTTTTTAATTATAAGAGCTAGTATTATATTTTGGGAGTAGTATTGAGCACCGGTATGGGGAGAGTTCAGACAATTCCCAGCCCCCATAAATCATGTAGCCACCATGGGTAGAAAAAGGGTCATACATTTTATATGATTCCTTAGTGCTTTTTAGCATAGACTAGTGGATCCACTTAGTAGTCAGGTTATATACCCTCGGCAAGGTATAGGACGACCCTGATAGATTGAGGCAAAACGTTGTATCATCACAATATCTCTTAAGTGAAGGTTGTCGATTAGAAAAACTCTCACATCAGTATTTTGTATTCTTATATACACAGTTAATTGTATTTTTATATACATTAAGAGTTTATATTGTATCTTTGCATACATTCAGAGTTACAATTGTATTTCTAAATACACAGAGTTGTTATTCATGTTTTAAAAGATTTTCTTTATATTGCATTTATTTTATTATTTTTTATTGAAATGAGTTAAGTTGAGTTGAGTTGAGCCCAGATATGTTCTTTCAGTTCCTTTCAAGCTTATGTCTTGTTTTAAAATTCCCCTCGGATGCTCGTACATTCAATGTACTGATGCCAGTTAGCCTGCATCTTTTTATGATGCAGATTCAAGTAACCAGGATCAGCATCCAGTGCTTCATTGATCCAATTAAGTATTCAGAGTCTTGTTGTGAGCCTCATTGCTTTTCGGAGGATCCCCTTTTATCGCTTTCAGTATGTTTAGTTCTTTAGGATGTCGTGAGTCTTGTCCCGATGTCCATCTCAATTGTTTAGAGGCTTCATAGATAGTTAGTTGATGTTAGTTCTTGAGTCTTTCCATTTCAGTTTTGTTTGAGACTTGAGTGCCATTTTGGCTACTGAATGTTCTTATACATTCTAAGTATTTATTGAGCAGTTCAGTTTACTTTTTAAAGTATTTTATCATGAGTAAGTCTTCCGCTGAGTAGTAAGTCAGGCCAAGGGTTCTTTTGGGGCCAGTAATGGTTCTCGAGTGCCAGTCCCTCCCAGGGTGTAGGCTTGGGGAGTAACAAACGTGGTATCAGATGACAGAGTTCAAGAGTCCTATGGAGTCTATGAAGCCATGTCTGTAGAGTCCTAGTTATCGGTGTGAATCGCGCCACATCTATAATTAGGAGGATCCAACACTTAGGAAATATCTCACTTCTTTCATATTAATTTTGTACGTTAGAGTTTTATCTCTAAAAAGTTTCTTCTCATTCTTGCTTGCGCGTGTCATTCAGATCATGCCTCCACGAAGAGTTGTCAGTGGTCGTCTAGCTAAAAGAAATGTTGAGCCACAGGAACAATGGGTACCTAATGCACCAGAAGTGCAACCCCAAGGAGAGGTCACCAATGCTGAGTTTTGTGAGGCTATCTGGATGTTGAGCCAATTTGTGACCAGCCAAGCTAGGCAACGGAGAGGGAATCGATAGGAAGTGGCTAACACTTCAAGGATCCGTGAGTTCTTAAGGATGAATCCACCAAGCTTCATAGGTTCAAGTGTTACTAAGGACCCAGAGAACTTTGTTGAGGAGTTTTAGAAGGTTTTTGAGATCATGCATGTTGCTGATGCTGAGAGGGTGGAACTAGTTGCATACCAAATGAAGGGTGTCGCTAGGATCTGGTTTGATCAGTAGAAGAAGAACTAAGCTGAGGGTGCACCACCTGTGAGTTAGGCTTGTTTTAAGGAGGCCTTCTTGGGGCGTTTCTTCCCCCGAGAGCTGAGAGAAGCAAAGGTACGAGATTTCCCCACTCTTAAGCAGGATTCTTTGAGCGTTCATAAGTATAGTATGAGGTTCACAAAACTTTCCCGGTATGCTCCAGAGATGGTTGCTGACATGAGGAGCATGATGAGCTTATTCGTTGCTGGGTTGTCTCGCCTATCAAGCAGGGAAGGCAAGACAGCTATGCTGATAGGGGATATGGACATAACAAGGCTAATGATCAATGTGCAACAAGTTTAGGAGGACAAGCTGAGGGATAGAGAAGAGTTTAAGAATAAGAGGGTTAAGACATCAGGGAATGAGTCTGGGAAGCAAAAGAGCAATGCAAACCGGTCTTCCTTCTAACAGAAACAGAAGAGACCTGCTATATCATCTGCTAGTGCACCTGCACCAAAGAACAAAGGTGAGTACAATAATCATAATTTCAGAGCTAAAGCTGTCTATTCTCAAGGTAGTATGGCACAAGGGGGTAATAAGCCTCCTGCATGTGCTAAGTGTGGAAGGAGCCACTCAGGGATGTGTCATGATGTCTCCACTGGTTGCTTCAAGTGTGGCCAGAACGGTCATTTTATGCGAGAGTGTCCGAAGAACAAGCAGGGTAAAAGTAATGGGGGCAATAAAGCCCAGTCTTCTTCAGTTGCTCCACCAGATAAAGCTACATTTAAAGGAGCTACTTCAAGGGCAGGCGGAGGAGGAAATCGTCTTTATGCTATCACCAGTCGCCAAGAGCAAGAGGATTCGTCAGATGTTGTCACTGGTATGATCCAAGTCTTTAACGCTTTGCTAGATCCAGGAGTGAGTTTATCTTTTGTAACTCCATATGTTGCTATGAATTTCGATGTTCTTCCTTAGCAACTTAGTGAGCCCTTCAGTATTTCTACACCTGTTGGTGAGTCTATTCTAGCAGAGAGAGTCTATCGTGATTGTCCCATTTCCGTCAATCACAAGAGCACCATGACTGATTTAGTTGAATTAGACATGGTAGATTTTGATGTCATTCTTGGTATGGACTGGCTTCATGCCTGTTATGCCTCAGTTGATTGTAGAACTCGAGTAGTCAAGTTCTAGTTTCCCAATGAGCCAGGCTTAGAGTGGAGTAGCAGTTCAGCAGTGCCTTAGGGTCGTTTTATTTCGTACCTTAAGGCGAGAAAGTTAGTTTCCAAGGGGTGTGTCTATCACTTAGTCTGTGTTAATGACTCTAGTGTTGAGATACCTCATATTCAGTAAGTTCCAATAGTAAAAGAGTTTTCAGAAGTCGTTCCTGATGATCTACCCGGTGTCCTTCCTGAGAGAGAGATAGACTTTAGTATAGATATTCATCTAGATACTCATCCTATAACTATTCCGCCATATAGGATGGAACCAGCAGAGTTGAAAGAGTTAAATGAGCAGTTGAAAGATCTCCTAGAGAAGGGTTTCATCCGACCAAGTGTCTCACCTTGGGGCGCTCCGGTCTTGTTCGTGAGGAAGAAGGATAGTTCCCTTAGGATGTGTATAGATTACCGTCAGTTGAACAAGGTTACCATCAAGAATAAGTATCCTCTTCCAAGAATTGATGCTCTTTTCTATCAACTTCAGGGTGCTACCTGTTTCTCTAAGATAGATTCAGATCAGGCTACCATCAGTTGAGGGTAAGGGAATGTGATATTCCAAAGACAAATTTCAGGACCCGTTATGGTCATTATGAGTTTCTAGTCATGTCGTTTGGTTTAACTAATGCACCTGCAACGTTCATGGACCTTATGAATAGAGTATTCAAGTCTTATTTAGATATGTTTGTTATCGTATTCATTGATGGCATACTAATCTATTCGAGTAATGAGGAAGATCATGCTAGCCATCTCAGAATAGTTCTCCAAACTTAAAGGATAGAGAGTTGTATGCCAAGTTCTCTAAGTGTGAGTTTTGGCTTGAGTTTGTGGCATTCTTAGGCCACATTATTTTTTATGATAGAATTAAAGTTGACACTCAGAAGATAGAGGCAGTGCAAAATTGGCCTAGACCCATATCTCCAATTGATATTAAGAGTTTCTTGGGGTTGGTTGGATATTATAGAAGGTTCGTAGACGGGTTCTCATCTATTTCATCCCCTTTGACCAAGTTGACTCAGAAGACAGTTAAGTTTCAATGGTCTGAAGCTTGTGAGAAAGGCTTTCAGGAATTGAAAAAGAGGTTGACTACTGCCCTAGTATTGACCTTACCAGAAGGCACGCAAGGCTTTGTTGTATATTGTGATGCATCTAGAGTTGGTTTCGGTTGTGTGTTAATGCAGAATGGAAAAGTTATAGCTTATGCCTCCAGACAGTTGAAAGTTCATGAGAGAAACACCCAACCCATGACTTAGAGTTGGCTACCATAGTATTTCCTTTGAAAATAGGGCGACATTATCTTTATGGTGTTCATGTGGATGTGTTCACCGTTCACAAGAGTCTTCAGTATGTGTTTAGTCAGAAAGAGCTTAATCTCAGACAAAGGAGGTGGTTAGAATTACTCAAGGATTATGACATGAGTATTCTTTATCACCCAGGTATGGCTAATGTTGTTGGTGATGCCTTGAGTAGATTATCTATGGGTAGTACCGCCCATTTTGAGGAAGATAAGAAAGAGCTAGCAAGAGATGTGCATAGAATTGCACGATTGGGAGTTCGACTAATGGATTCCACGGAAGGAACAGTAGTGGTGATGAATGAGGCTGAATCATCATTAGTGTCAGAAGTGAAATAAAAGCAAGACCAAGATCCTATTTTTCTTGAATTGAAGGCAAATGTTCATAAGCAAAAAGTAATGGCTATTGAACAAGGGGGAGATGATGTATTGAGGTATCAAGGTAGGTTGTGTGTACCAAGGGTGGATGAACTCCAAGAGAGGATTATGGAGGAAGCTCATAGCTCCAGATATTCTATCCATCCGGGTTCCATAAAGATGTATCGAGATTTGAGAGAAGTTTATTAGTGAAGTAGTATAAAGAAAGGCATTGCAGAGTTTGTTGCTAAGTGTCCGAATTGCCAACAAAAAAGCTAAAGTGGAGCACCAACGGCTCGGTGGTATGGCTCAGAATATAGAACTTTCAGAATGGAAGTGGGAGATGGTCAATAAGGATTTCATCACAGGTTTACCAAGGTCTCGCAGGCAACATGTATCTAGTTGGGTGTTTGAGCTAGATGTTAGATGTTACGCCCTTAGCCTACTAAGAGTAATTTCATTCGAGGACGAATGTTCCCAAGGAGAAGATATTCTAACACCCCGAAACTAGAAAGAGCTAGAATTAGAAAGAGTAATTTTTGGAAAGAATGAAAATCTGGAAATTTGACAAAAAATAAGTTAAGTATGAGTTTTGGGTCAACTTCAAACAACTATAACTCCTAGATCAGGATGAGTTAGGTGTCCTAATAGATACCGTAGAAAATATCTTTGAATTATCTTTCCAACACCGCCGAGTTTGGTCAGTTTCAAGTTCGTATGAGGGAGATATGCTCATTTGAAGTTGGGCTTTCTAGATAAGGAAAGTCAAAACCGGATTTTAGAAGGGTATTATGGTCTTTTCACTACCCTATTAATTAATTTCTTTTTTGGTAATTAAATTTGGTTATAACTGATTTGGTTCAGTTTACGCTTCATCAAAAAGAGTTAGGGTTTTGAGAGAAGAGAAAAGAAGAGGAGAAAAGAGGAGAAGAAGCAAGGATTCGTCGATTTCTTGAGGAATTGAGTGCGGGTTTCGCCAAGGATTCAATCCTACGAGGTATGTGAGTTCACATAGCATTGGGTTCGTTCACCCACGCGCCAAACATGTGTATTTCAGTATGATTTTCGTCCTAAATGATTGAGACTTTGATGTTCTTGAGTTGTGTTCTTGAATTGCGTTCGTTCTTGAATTTGAGATGGGATTGAGGAGTTCTTGAGAGTTTAAGGTCGATTTTAGAGTTGTGTTTGATTAGATTCTTGTGTACATATGCTAGGTATCTGAATCTAAAAAGGAATTGAGAAAAAGAATCAAATTTAGGTGAATTGGGATTAGAAAATGAAGAAGGAACAAGTCGGGCAAATCTGGGTACAAGGTCTGCGTCGCGGAGCTGTTCCTCGGGATTTGAAAAATGTCCTCCGCGTTGCGGAGTGGTCACGGACTGTTCTACCTCAAAATTTATTTCGAGACCAAATATTTAAATGCATCTCGACGTCGTGGACTTGCTTTCAGACAATGATTTATTGATCGTTTCTCATGTTTAACTATTTAAAAACACTCCTAAACATCATGAGATCTTTCATATGACAAGTTACAATCCTTGAATCCATAATTCAATTCATGGAAAGTTAAGAGTTAAGTCAAGAGAAGTTAAGAGTCAAGTCAAGAGAAGTTAAGAGCCAAGTCAATAGAAGTTCATAGAGTCTTCCAAGAGTCTTTTACAAATGTTTTACCTTTGTTTTAAGACTTGAGTTTTGAGTTGAGTAAAGAGTAAATATTGAAGTTCATTTCTTCAAAGAGTATATGGGGACTATGTATTCCCAAAGAGTTTAAAATGTCTTCACATTTAAATAAGAATGGAAACTGAGATTTTCAAAGAGCCTTTGAGCTAGTTTTCAGAAAAGAGTTAATGCTTTCACAATTAAGCAAGAGAAGAAACTTTGATTTCCAAGAGGAGCCTTTGAGCAATTATCTCAAATCACAGAAAGAAGATATGTTTTTAAACATAAGAGCCAGTATTATATTTTGGGAGTAGTATTGAGCATCGATATGGGGGAGAGTTCAGACAACTCCCAGCCCCCATAAACCATGTAGCCACCATGGGTAAAAAAAAGGGTCATACTTTTTAGATGATTCATTAGTGCTTTTTAGCGTAGACTAGTGGATCCACTTAGTAGTCAGGTTCTATACCCTCGGCAAGGCATAGGACGGCCCTGGCAGCATGAGGCAAAACGTTATATCATCACAATAGCTCTTAAGTGATGGTTGTCGATTAGAAAAACTCTCACATCAGTATTTTGTATTCTTATATACACAAAGTTAATTGTATTTTTATATACATTTAGATTTTATATTGTAGCTTTGCATACATTTAGAGTTACTATTGTATTTCTAAATACACAGAGTTGTTATCCATGTTTTAAAAGTTTTTCTTTATATTGCATTTATTTTATTGCTTTATATTGAAATGAGTTAAGTTGATGTCACGACCCGAGTCTACACCTTGGACGTGGCCGACACTTAAGAACCATTGCTAGTCCCCAAGCGAACCCTCAAGCTGGCTGACTACAAGCGGAAGACTAACTTAAGCATGCAAAAGCTTAAAACTGAATAAAATTCAATGAACTCAACTTTTCAAACCTTCAACTCAAATGAACAACTTAGAATAAAATAATATATTCAACTCGCCATAAAATAGGCACTTAATTCTTTAAAACATTTAATAAAATAAATGAATAATACAGACTTCTCAACTATACTGACTATCTATGAAGCCTCTAACTGTTAAAGATGGAAATCGGGACAAGGCCCATGACATCCTAACTAAACTGAAAAGTAAATGAAATCCTCTGGAAATAAGGAGGCTCACCATAGCTAACTCGAACTCCCGGATGTATCAACGAATCTCCTGTTGATGATCCCGAATACATGTGTCTGCATCATGAAAAGATGCAGGCCAAATGGCTCAGTACGTGGAATGCACGAGCGTGTAAGGGAAATTCCAAAACATAAACATAAGCTTGAAACTTGATATAAAAAAAAAAAACATACATACCTCTTGTAAAACTTACTCAACTCAAGGAATACTCAAAGATACTCAAACTTACTCAACTCAGAAGTACTCAAGGATAAGATAATCAACTCAGAGATTAGATACTCGAATTCAAAGATATGATACTCGACTCAAAGATTTGATACTCAACTTCAAAGATATGATACTCGACTTGAAATACTAAACTCTGGATACTCAACTCATGAATACTTAACTAAACTCATTTCATTATAAAGCAGTTTAAAACAAATGCAATATAAAGAAAAGGAAATTTGTTTAAGACATGATGTCAACTCATAATCATAAATTCATAAAAGACATATCATGCTCCCTCTCAAAGTCTACTTGTGCAATGCATGAATGAAGTCCCATACCCCCATTCATACTAAGCAGAACCCCTTGAGGAACCATGCAATTACTGCTGTGGGAGTTTCTCTAACCGACAACCACCACTATAAGCCTAAGTGGTGATACAGTGTCTTGTCCACGCTGCCAGAATTGTCCTATACTTTGCCGTCATATAGAACGCTTAACTTAGTGGATCCACCAGTCTATTCTGAAAAGAATTCATTTAAAAAGTATGACCCTTTTCTACCCATGGTGGCTACATGGTTTTATGGAGACGTGAGTTATCTGAACTCATGCTCGTCCCCAATTCGGTGCTCAATACTACTCCCAAAATATACTAGCTCTTATGTTTTTAAAAACATACTTCTTCTATGATTTGAGACTAGTGCTCAAAAACTTAGCTTAAAAGCTCTTTTGGAATCGATGTTCCCTTTCTTGCTCAAAATTCTTTTGGAAATCTCAATTTCCTCTCATCTTAAATGTGAAAACATTTACTTTTGGGAATACTTAGTTCCCATATATTATTTTAAAGAAAATAAACTTTACTCTTACTCTTTACTCTTTACTCAACTTCAAAGCTTAAGTCTTAAAACAAAGTTAAAACGTTTGTAAAAGACTTCTTACAATATGGTTCATGCCGAATTATGGACATGAACGACTCAATGCATGGTTTTCAATAACCATAGATATAAATCAATAATCGGAACTCAAGAACTTCAATGATACTACTCATTTCAAGAATGCTCAACTCAGAGTTCATGCGGAATTATGAGCATGAACTACTCAACTCAATGACTCAAAAATACTTCTCATCTCAAGATTGTTCGAGTTATAATATTCATGCGGAATTATGAGCATGAAATATTCAAATCAAGGACTCAAAGATACTTCTCAAAAGGGATTAGGAAATCAACACTTGAAGGCTTAGAACTTGAAGATACCACTTTTCTGAAAGATGCTCAACTTACGAAGTTCATGCGAAATTATGGGCATGAAACAACTCGACTCAATGGTCTACATAACTATATGGAACTCATGTATACGACTCTTCTTATTCTCTGACTTACTTCCTCAAAAATTAGTTCAAATCGATAGTTGATCGCAAATGATTCACAATTGAACTCAAAGGCTTTCTTGAACTCTACTTTGAACTCTCTCTTGAATGTGAATTATGAATTCAAGAGTTATGGTTCATGATAAGAAAGATCTCATGATGACAAGGTAGACTCATGAATACATTATTCTCACTCTCATACTCACTTGCTCGAGTCTTGAAACAAGTTATTAGAATTTGTAGAAGACTCCTCAAAAAGGACTTTCTTAGAATTTTCGAAAGAATTCTCAAAACTTAACTCTTAACTTTACCTTGAACTTGAATTATGGATTCAAGGTTGTGATTTGTGATAGAAAAGATCTCATGATGTTTAGGATTGAATTTAGATAGCTAAACATGAGAAAAGATCAAAAATTCACTGCTTAGAAACTAGTCCGCGACGCGGAGACGCATTAAAATAATTGGTCGCGAAATAACTTTTGAGGCAGAGAGGTCCGTGACCTCTCCGCGACGCAAACACAACTTTATGAAATGGGGAGCCAGGTCCGCAATGCGGAGCCAAGTGCCAGATTTCCCCGACTTTTCTCTTCTTCGTTTTCTAACCCCAAATCGCCTAAATTTGATTCATTTGCTCAACTTTTCTTTAGATTCAGATAATCATCACATGTACACAAGAATCTAAATCAAAAATACTCTATAAATCGAAACAATAGCCTCAAGAACTCCTCAATCTCAGTCCAAGTCTAGAACGAAAGAAAATTTATGAATACATAACAAGAACATCAAAGCTTCAACTTTTAGAACGAATTTAAAGCTGAAATTAACATGATTGGTGTGTGGGTGAATAAACCCAACACTATGGAAGCTTACATACCTGAAAGAACATCTTCTTAAATAACTTGAAGGAAAAATCTGGAAAGAAGAACCCTAGCCTTAGCTTTTCTTGATTTTCTTGAGCGTAGAATATTTGGAGTGAATGAGAGGGTTTTTGATTTAAGAAAACTGATTTTCTACTCGCTTAGGGAAATTTAGATGACCTCCTAAGGATTTTTAGGACTAAAATACCTCTAAAGAAATAATTAAAACGAGCTGGGAGTCGGAATCATTTTCCACCAGGCAGTGAGGTCCGTGTTGGCTCCGCGTCGCGGAGCTGCTGCCAGGTTTGCGCGACGTTAGAAAATCAATCATTACTTTTTACTTAGAGCTCGGAATTGAGCAAACTCGGTGGCGTTGGAAAGATAACTCAAAGGGCTTTAATTTAATATCTTAAGGGTCTCCTAACTTCTTCTGTACAAAAATTTATGGTCACTTGAAGTTGACCCAAAATTTAAGAAAACTAAGGAATGACTTGAATACTTTTCTCTTTGATTCTTCTTGGAACTCAAGGTGCTACATCTACTGACCTTAACACTTAGGAAATTTTAAATTCCTTGCAAAAATATCACTCACTACAAAGAACGGTTCGAGTCTCAGTTCGAAATTTTTTTTTGGGGTGTTACAGTTGAGTTAAGTTGAGTCGAGGTGTTTACATCCCTACTTTATTCAAATAGGGCAAAACGTCATGGTGACTCAAAAATTAATCAATCAAGTCAATTTTAAAATAATTTCAAGAATAAACGAATTTTAAAGGAGTCGCCACCTAATTTTAGGAAAAAATAGGAAACCATTTAAGTGATCTACGAAACTATTAGATTCTAGGTAAAGGGTTCAAGTTAATCCGAATGGAAGGTGTTAGGCATCCTTCGAAATAACTTGAACCCCTTACCTAGAATCTAATGGTTTCGTAGATCACTTAAATGGTTTCCTATTTTTTCCTAAAATTAGGTGGCGACTGTTGACACTCAATTTTGGACCTCCACATTGTATATTAATCATTGAGTTTCTTCAATTTTCAAACGATTTAAAATAGTTTGTTTTATAAAATTTCAAAAAAATATAGTTTTCAAGTTATTTTAAATAGTTGTATCATTTTTTATAATTTTTAAACAATATATGTGTTTTATATAATTGCGTATAATTAATATATTTTATAAATATTTGAAAATCATCACAAAAGATTTTTAGTTAAATATTTTATCAATTAAGTTATAGATATAATTTTTAGTTAATTAGTTTTGTAATTAATTTAATTAGTTTACAATTAAGTTAACTATATTTATTTGGTTAAGATTAAGAAGCTCGCTAATTAATTAATATGAGTTCATTTTATTTAATGGTTAGCCAAATTTCCCCAAATTAATCCAAATCAGCTACATCTTTAAGCCATTAGGCCAAATTTTAAACTCAAAATTAGCTACACTTTCACTCCATTTTGAATCCATTATTTTCAGCCTAACTTTGGCCCAAACCAGTGGCTCGATTCTTCCAACTCTAACTTCAATCCAATTTCTTCATTCCAGCAACCCATCAGCAGCAAAACAATACAATAACCCAGCCCATCAAAACAATACATACAGCATAACGTACAGTACCGACCCGACCACATCACGCTTCTTCTTCACGCGAGAATTCGACCCAGCAACGCGTGAACGAGCAGCGAAATCGAAATCCAGCAATCCAGCAGCGACCAGTCGCATCAACCCGGCGAGAAATCCGTAGACCCATCAACCACCCTCACGTCCCCTTTCCCCCATTTAAGGGATTTTCAAATCTTTCTATTGTTATCTTGAAAAGGGGCAGAGGAATTCGAATTTCAAATTTAAAATTTCATCTGTTTTCTCCCTAATCGGTCCTAGTTTTCCTCTATATAAACCACCCCCTACCCATCGGTGTTGGGGGCGAGCATAAAGGAGGTTTTTGAGTTGGAGTTCCTTGGCAATAGTCGTTTTACGCTTAAAATATTATACTTAGCTTTCTGATTCTAAGTTCTGAGAAGATCGTCACTCAGATTTTCTTAGCTTGTCGTTCATATTCGAATTGTATAGTAGAAGAATCACTGCTCTCAAGCTCGTTGCCGTCTTGAGTTCGCTGCCCCAAGAAGGGTAATTTTGCACCCTCTTATGTTCCTTTTCAATGTAGCAAGCTATGTGTGTTCATTACTTGGTGTAGGATCGGTTATTAAGAGTATGTGGTTCTTTCGTTTTAATCTTTGCTTTAACTTCGTTTTCCTGCGAGTCTCTAGGTAGTAAGCACGAGTCAAACATCAAGGAAGTTACTTTGATATTATATGTTGGTCGTTATATTCATTAGATCAATTTTGTATCTATATATTTAGTCGGATCTTTGTCTTGCTTTGTTCAAAATAGTTTAAAGTTCATTTGATCTCAACAGTGGATTTATCAGCTGCGTCGTGTGGATTATTCGATGTTTGTTCAAATTTTGTCACTATGATAAGAAGGAGGTTGTAGTCTTGGTGACCTGCCTTTGTTCCGTTCTCATTGTTATGGATTTTGTTAATACTATTTGAATTTGCCTAGTAGATGTGTCTAACCTATCTTCTCATTTAGTTGAGATTGTGTTTATGTCGTTTGGTTTTAATTCATGACACTGCTTGTAACTCCACTGTTGTAATGCATCAGCTAATTAAGTTTAATCTCATTTTCGGTTATCAAGATAGCCTTTCACCCTCATTTGATTGGAAATATCAATACCATGAGCATGACATAGGTTGGACATAGTTTGTTATTATATTAGACATTACTACTCAACAAATGCCTTTTTTTTCTCATGAATGCTATAGTTGTTTATGCTTTTGGAACTTAGGTTTGATGGATTTGTATGAACAAAGATGCTGCCATGTTTAGTTATAGATATTTAACAATGTTTTCTTCCTCTACTAAGTAAATTTAGCATAATTCATTGTCCAAAATTGGCATGCAAAATGAATAACTAGTTTTATAGCTTTTTTTTTTATTGTTTTAGTATCTAACATTTTGTCCATCTATTTATCTTCTTTTAGTTTCTGCCATAGGCATCATTTGCTTGTTATGACAAGTACAATTGATCAATTTGCTATAGTTTGAGTGTTGTCTGATATGCGTCTTCTTCTATTTTATTTTTCTTTTAGAACTTGTTGAAATATCCTTCTTTTGTTTCCTACTAATATGCAACATGAGTGAATTGCTCAAATGACTTGGTATGATTTTAGCTTTTTGTTAGTGTTAGTTTAGCATTATTTATCGCCAAATATTTGTTGATATGATTTGGGGCTACTGATTTATACGAATGCTAATTTTTGTTCTCATTTTGCTACATGTGAACTCGTATGGAGTCCAAGGTGAACTCAAATCCTTTCCCCTTCGCATTTTGAAATGGGCCATAAAGGCCTAAATTCATTTTTTCCCTCTCGAGTCAGCCCCATTGCAAGTAGTAAAGATGATGAACAGATTGAAGGTAGTACACAGAGCTGGAATTTGAAATTGCAAGCCTCCGAACGTCCAAAATGGGTCGTATACATGTTGTATACAGCAGTATACATTGATATACGACCTAAGTGTTGAAATACAGGTTGAAAGCAGAGACGCTGGTGTACAGGAGTCCAAAAATTGATTATATACGTTTGTATACACTAATCTGCAGGTTCTGGATGCCGGTATGCAAAGATATACAACAGTATACGAAACTTGTATACACTGTATAAAGGCAGTGGAGAATGGGCCAAAACCCTCCTAAATTCTAGTAGCAGATTTAATTTAAATAGGCTCTAGAAATTTGAATTTGGGCCAAAAGCCCAAATTTGGCTTAACCTCTTCTTTTTTGTTTTATTTGTTTTCTAACTAACCTTTTAGTTGAGTTGGTTTAATTTAATTAAATTCCCCAAAAGATAAGCTATGTCTTTATGTTAGTTTATTTTAATAAAGTTCCTTAATTTTATTGAATATATTTAAAATGGTTTTCATACTTTAAATAACCAAATTGGTTTAAATTGTTATTTTAAAATGAATCAAATAAATTCTAATTTATTTAATTTTGTTAAAATCTTAATCACTTGCAATTTAATTCAAATATTTTAATTAATATTCTCTTTTCTTAAAAATTAAAAATTATTCTTTGTCTAACTATTTTCTCAAAGTTAATCAAATATTGTAAATTATTATTTTTTATGTTAAATCATTTTTCCAAAAAAATAGTTAAAGATTTAATCTAAGTCGTAGGATAACCGCATGTTAGTGGGCACTTCAAATGCCTTAAAAACCTTCTTGAAGCGTAAATGAGAACCTCTTACCCATTTTCTCTAAATTTCTAAAGACTTAATCTGTTAGAGTCTTTTTAAATTAAGTTTTCTTAATTTCTTTAAAAAATTAAGTTTTCTTAATTTCTTTAAAAAATTAAGTGGCGACTCTTTTCTAAGTATTTTTTTCAAATTGTTTTATACTTGAAATATTTCAAAAGTGATTTTTCTAAAGATAGTAAAATTGCAGCGTAACAGCGACTCCTTTAAAATTCGTTTATTCTTGAAATTCTTTTTAAAATGACTTAATTGATTAATTTTTGAGTCACCACGACGTTTTGCCCTATTTGAATAAAGTAGGGATGTAAACACCAGGTATGTTCTTTCAGTTCCTTTCAAGCTTATGTCTTATTTTAGAATTCCTCTCGCATGCTCGTACATTCAATGCACTAATGCCAATTGGCATGCATATTTTTATGATGCAGATTAGGTAACCAAGATCAACATCCAGCGCTTCGTTGATCTAGTTGAGTATTCAGAGTCTTGTGGTGAGCCTCCTTGCTTTCCGGAGGATCCCCTTTTATCGCTTTCAGTATGTTTAGTTCTTTAGGATGTCGTGGGTCTTGTCCCGATGTCCATCTTAGTTGTTTAGAGGCTTCATAGACGGTTAGTTGATGTTAGTTGTTGAGTCTTTCCATTTCAGTTATGTTTGAGACTTGAGTGTCATTTTGGCTAGTGAATGTTCTTATACATTCTAAGTATTTATTGAGCAGTTAAGTTTACTTTTTAAAGTATTTTATCATGAGTAAGTCTTCTGCTGAGTAGTAAGCCAGGCCAAGGGTTCGTTTGGGGCCATCAATGGTTCTGGAGTGTCAGTCCCGCCCAGGGTGTAGGCTCGGGGCGTGACAATAGAACATCCGCATAACTAATGTGTCTTTTGAAAAATTCAGAACAATTTCAACTTTCGTCTTTTCTCTTTTCCATTAAGCAATTAACTCAGTATTATATAAGCTAACATGTTTTTTTTTAAAGAAGTATATTCTTTTTTTTTTTAAAGAAGTATCATATATATATATATATATATATATAAGAGAACCCTAGACCCGCCCATGTGGCGCCACCACAAATCAGGATTCCTTTTTAATTTATTTTGTTTCCAAAACTAGTCTTCCACTTTCATGAAAAGTTGTGATTTTTATAAAGAGTTGTGACTTTTATGAAGAGTTGCGACTTTTATGAGAGGTTGTTACCTTTCCAATAAGACACAATAAACATTTGTTCACACTACCTTTTGTTGTCTATAAATAGAGGAATTTCCTCTCATTTTAAAACAACGAAAATTTTGAACTTCTTCTTCTTTTTCTGGACAATTAAATAATTGTGTACTTTTCTCCTGTTGAATGACTCACTGACGCCATTTTTTGTATCAATACACTTGTGAATAGAATCATTCTTTCTTGAGAGGATCTATTCCGTTAAATCTCGGGTACTAGGGGGAAATAATTTCCTTAAGGGGACACTGTGCATTCAGTGGGTCGATTTTTTACATTCTATTTCATTCAATTGTTACAGATCCTGACATGTTTTTACAGTAATTAATTTATGTTTATATTATTAATTGTTATTTTTTAGTACATGCTTTAAATTTTGTTGTTTATGTTTCTGCAATATTATTGTTATAAGTATTTGTTAGTACATATTAAATAACAAACGTTAATTGAGTATTCAAGCAAGTTTTCTCTACTAGAATTGTTGAAGGTACAATTAAAAAAAAGACCTTACAAATCTTTAATTTGTTCATCAACAACGTCATTTCTTCACATACAAGGATGAGATTTTGTGTTCTTTAGAATTCCTCTGAGAGTTAATAACTTTGCATGCCCATATTTTTTTGTATTTATGTTATTGTTATCTATTTTTACTAAATTTTATCACTGGATATTATGAGTACTTTAAGAAATGAAAGTTGATTGAAGTATTAGTCAATTTTCTGAGGTATGTTATTTTAAAACATGAGAACTTTTGTGGTAAGAATGATTTGTTATCATCATTGGATATTTCATAGTTTACTCCCTTTAACGTACGTTTTAACTCGCTATTTTGTTGTCTCCTTAAAATTGTATTGATTATTTTTCGTTTGGTATGAATATGATTTCACTTTGTCAAAACTTTCGTCCTTTCAATGTTTTTTCTTTTTTTCCTTCTCATTCAGCTCTACTATATATTTTTGGTGTGAGTTATGACTATTTTTAGCAAGCTTAATTTGCAGACTATGAAACAAAACCTGCTCTAAATAAAAGTAATATCTTAAGCTACAAAAGATATGTCTATTAACATAGATTTGTTGTCCTTTATGTCCCAAGTCATTGCTGAGCCTTTGAATCATCTAAGTTAGACTCATTTTTAATTTTTTTAATGTTCGAGAATATTTCTTTAACATGAGTCTAAAATTCAACATTTTGATCTACTTGTACTTTCATAATGCAACAACTATACATACATATTTCTGAAAAAGTCGTAAAGTTGCATTGATGAAGCATCTAGAAAAGCCTTCAGAGCAGCAGTTTAATGAAAAATGAATTTCTAAAAGGGTCAATAATATTATTTGTTGTTGTTTCAAATTTATTTTTCTCCTTCTATAAATTTTGTTAGAATAACAAAGTAAGAATAATGAAAAGTGGTGAATGTTTGACCTCAGACAAGTACATTGTCTCTAAAAAAATTATTTATGTTGTTGTGGTGTACATTTTTAACGGTCTTAACTTATTTATAACTAATATTGATTATCAAAAACTTTTATATAATTTTTTTTAACAAGGAGTTATTCTAATCATAAAATTATCAGTTATATATTTTTCATGTACAAAAAAATAGAAAAAATATGTTTAATCGCTACATAAAAACATCACTTAGTTTTAACAAGACAATTATTTCATCAAACATATATTATGATATATTATGTAAAAGATAAAAATGATTAGATATCAAGATATTTTAAATCATTCATTATATATTTAAAATTCTTGAGATATGTGATAATGTCAAATCATTTAATTTATGTTGAAATGTTTTTAAAATGAACTAAAATTTACTTCTTTTTTTTTCTTGTAACAATCATTATTGGAAAGGTTGTTCAAAAGCTTAGAAAGATTATTTATGCCCGCGAAGCGCGGCTAAATTACCTAGTATTCAAATATAAGAACAAATATGTACTACTAAACTTTGTTTTGGAGGAGTAATCGAAATAAAAGAAGAAGGTTTTAGAGGAATTAAGGTGAAAGCTACTACATATATTTGAAGAAGAGATGATTGTTGGGATTGAGGAACTCAAAGGATGGCAAGACTTTCTAATGCTTTAAAAATAGGTCGATCCGCTTGTCTTCTCTCTGCTGCTCTCCGCTTTTCTCACTCCTTATTACCTAATTACTCCAAAATGACCATGCTTCTTCCTCATCGAAATTTCGCGATCATGGCCTCCGGCGCCGATGAGTTTGTCAGGGGACATGTCCACCCGAACGGTGTCGCCGTTATCACTCTCGATCGTCCTAAAGCTCTCAATGCAATGAACTTAGGTGAGTTTTCAACTCTTTTACCTAATGTGGATCCTCGCCATTTATTCTTTACTGTCACTTTAGATTTCTCGTTTACAAGTTATTAATTAACATTTTTAATGCTGCTTTAGGATTGAGAGCCAAATGTTTGACTTTGAGCTACCTGTACGAGTGGGTAGCTTAATTACTTGTTCTATTTTGAATTATTGCCAAAAACAGGTCTAGTTGATCATTTGGTATATAATAAATCAAAGAAATACTATAATAATTTGTAGTTCTTCTTTCTATCTTTAGGGAATGATTTACCCCTACACATAGTCTGCTACCGGGTTAGCTTAGCGGACCAGGATACCACAATGTAATTATTATTTTTATTGTTTTAAACTGATACTATAATCACTATTCTCATCATATCATCATCATTGCTACTCCTGTTCCAATTTGTTTGTCTGTTTTTTGACTTGAAATGAAGGTTAAGAAATTAAACAAGACTTTTGAATCTTGTAATCTTAAACTAAAGATATGTATAATGTACCAAAATGTCTTTTCATATTGAGACCGTGTGAAAAGTTGAAATTTAAGAGTTACTAAAAAGGAACAGAGTCATCATTTTTTGAACAGACTAGAAGGGAAAAGTAAGACTAACGAATTGAAGTTAACATTATCATTACCATTTGCATAGTTTGGTCTGTTGCATTCACGTTTCATTGAAATATGATGCAGATATGGATATCAAATACAAGAGTTTACTGGATGAATGGGAAACAGACCCAAGGGTAAAATGTGTTTTGGCTGCCAGTAGCTCCCCCCGTGCCTTTTCAGCAGGTAACATGATTTTCCTTATTTAGAGGAAAGATGCTTGCTGGACCTCTAGTTGGTAGTTTTGCACCATCTAATTATTAAAGTAGTTGTTACATTATCTCATTATTCATTTTAATTTAAAGTAGTTGTTACATTATCTCATTATTCATTTTGTTAGAGACCAACTATTAGATATGTTACATAGTATCCCCTGTGCTTCTAAGAGTTGAGGGTGACCATTCATTGTCAATGCAGGATTGAATACTAGGGGGTTGTCACCGAATTTTGGGACAAAAGAGCTACTTCATGCAAAAGTTTTTTTTTCTTCTCCCCCCCCTCACAGAGATTTGGCTTACAGTTAAAAGTGTCTGTTCATGTCTCATGTTGTATTGTATTTTTGGTGGTGTGTCAAAGCTGGTGTCATCCACAGTATATTTTGGAGTTTGCTATCTGTAATTTCATTTTCTGACATTGTCTTGATTAGTTGATGCTAATAAGATGATGGATAACAGAAGTCCTAGTGATTTTACCTGTAGGTGGTGATATCAAGCAGATTGCAGCAAAAAAACAGCAGTCAGATATGATAGAGGTTTTGTATACTGTCCTTTAAACATGAATAGCTGATCATGATTCTGTCTACTCAGTTAAGCAAGTCCCATACTCACAACAAACTGCACTAGCTGTAGAACACACACTATGATTGTGGCAAACTGATTACCAACACCTTTTGTTAGTTCGCTTCCTAAGAACTATCCAAAGAACCATTGTCTTAGTTGCAGTTATCAGTTATCTACAGAAAAATACAGGCAGGGCCTTTTTATCTGTGGTGAAAGAAGTAATTGACTAATAGTGTGGGGCCTAAGACTTTTTATATTTTGATATTTCGTAATTTTAAAAATTGGAAGATTTGTATAAAAGAGACATGAAATCGGATCACATAAAAAAATAGTAATGGAAGATATGGAACATCATAGGCTCTGGAATAACAAATAATGTTCCCTGTATACCGTAGAGAAAGTATTATGTGCAATCATAAGTTGCTTTGTGATGCTAGAATAAGAATGGGCTCGACAGACAATTCAAATAATTTTGCTCATCATAGTATTTACATTCATAGTGGAGACAAAGTGTTGCTGGTATATTTGAAAGTTAAATATAAATAGGTTTTATTAATTGTTAGTGACCATTCTCATAAATATCAAATTGTCCTCTTAGAAGTAAAAAATCACATTAATATCTAGTTTAAATAAACCCTGAAACAACTTGAATTTAACCAACTATAATGTATGATAATATGCTGCCATGAGAAGAATAACTGGACCTATAACTGATAAGCAACATTGAGGCACATGATACCTATTCCATCCTAAAGATACTCTAGTTATTACTAAGAAGTTATAGTGCCACACTTCTAATATAAACAAAATTTGTTTTCATAGGTCAATTTATAAATGTGTCAAATGGTTTTGCTCCCTGTAAAGATATGGCACTTGGGCCTAACTTGCGCAAGTCCATATAAGAAAACCACCGGTCCATTCCCCAAGCAATGTGGGACTTTTACCCACTCTAACACCCCTCTTCACGCCCAGGCCAAATTGGAGCGTGGACCTAGAGTCCAAACGGGGATGAACCTGACTCTGATACCATGTTAAGATATGAGACCTGAGCCTAACTCAATCCCAAAAGCTAGCTCATGAGGGGAGGATTGTCCAAGTCCATATAAGGAGACTGCTAGTCCATTCCCCAACCAATGTGGGACTTTTACCCACTCTAACACTCCCACTAGGTTCTTTTACTACTATCTAAGATCATCATTGGTTGTGCAGGATTAAGTGCATTGTCAAACTCAAATATAAGCATGCTAGATATTTATGGGCTTTTCTTTTAGCATGCTTAGTTTGACACTGCATGTGAAAGAAGAGAACAGTCTAATTAATTTTGACTAGTCCTAACTGATAAACAATATTAATTACAATATTCTTAACACTCTTCCTCAAGCTCGTGCATACAAGTTGTATGTACCAAGCTGGTTTCAAATGTAACTGATACGAGAACCCTTGGGGAACTTGGTAAAAATATCTGCAAGCTCATCACTGACTTCACGAATTTTGTAGCAATGTCTCTTGAAATTATCTTTTCTCTAATGAAGTGACAGTCAATCACTGAGCTCTTTAATGAAATATCAGTTTTGGTGCATATGAAGAACAACACAGTTATTAGTTATCACACACAAGTTCCTTCTCCTTCTGACTGATTTCTCATACTTCCATTCTTTAAACAATTGTTCGATCCAAAATAGCAACCATGTTATTTCTTGTTCTTGCAAGACAACAAATTACCTCTTGCCAGAACACAATGTCTAGATGTAGAACCGCTTATCAGACAGTGATACTTCTCCATCAACGTATGTGTATACAACAATTTGTTCATGACCTTGTTCCTCAAAAAGTAATCCTTTATTTATGGTTGATTTTATATATCGAAGAATTTGAATAATTGCACCCCAGTGAGTATCACAAAGAGAGTCCATAAACTGTCTTACAACACTCGCACCAAATGCAATGTATGGTTGATTCACTATGAGGTAGTTCAACGTACCGATCAGCCACCTATATCTTCTGGGGTCTCTAAGGGGTCGTTTGGTTTGAATACAAGTTACGATGGGATTAGTTATGACGTGATTAGTTATATGCTCAGATTAGCTATGATGGGATAAGTTATGCTGAGATTATTTCTTATTGAGTGTTTGGTTTGTTGTATTCAAAATAATATGCATTATATAAATTTTAAGAACAAATTATTGGTTTACAAAAATACCCTTCATGAATGTGAAAAGTGATATATAAAAAGGGTTTAAAGGAATATCTTTGTCATTTACCTATTTTATCCCGGGATAAGTTCTCCCGAAATTACTATATTACCCAAGGGGAAGGATAACTTATCCCGATAGTAATTATTAATCCCGGGATAAGTTATCCTGGACTTGCCAACTAAACAACAAATTAAGTGGCACTATAATTTAATCCCAGGACTATTTGGTGTTATCCTTCACACCAAACGACCCCTAAGGGCTCCCCTATCATGGCAAAAAAACATAGCATTCGGATCCACAAGAGTGACAATGGGTCTACGACATGTCATTCCTATCTCCTCAAGAATATATAGAACATACATAACGTCGTGAGATAACATTGCTACAATTTAGTTATACCATCCTGATCATTGCCCGTGATGACAACATCAACATAAACTACCAAAAATGCACATATTTGGAGCAGTGTGTCGATAGAATACATAATGAACAACCTCATGGTGAGTCATGCCAAACTCCTAAATAACTGTGCTAAACTTACCAAACCATGCTTGAGAAGATTGTCTTAGACCATATAGAGACCACAATAGCAAAATTGGGTGGTTTCTCTATATATACTTTATCCTCAAGATTGTCGTGGGGAAAAACTTTCTTGATCTCCAAATGATAAAGAGGATAATGGTGTAAAGTAGCCATAGACTGAAAATAATGGACAAATGCAATTTTAGCCATGACTGAATGTATATTGCAATCAAGTCCATGATCTGAGTATAACCTTTAACCATTAGACATTTCTTGAGTAGATCATTTTACATTTGAGCCAACTTTGACAGTTTGACTGCATAGCCCCATCAACAACCAACATTTGCCAGGAGTTTGAGAAATAAGCTTCCAAGTACCACTAGCATGTAAAGTAGATTTTTGTTAACAAATAAGAAGTGTAAAATAGGCATCACCTCAATTATAACGTGGCCTTCCTAGATGAGGAAAGGCTTGAACGATAGACTTAGGAATACTAATAGAAGACATGGATGCTACAAATGCATGTTGTTGTGATGATAGACGGTAATAACTCAAGCCAACATAGCTGGAGTTGGGATTATGATTGGAGCAAATACCACTTCGAAGAGCAACTGAAGGACTAGGAGAAGACAAGTCTGCAACAGGTGAAGGATCTGAAGCAAGGCGTGAGTCAGTTCAACCTGATGAGAGTTTATGATGATGATAAGTTAAGAGAGGTGGAGCTAGTGGAGGAGATGAAGGAGAGGTACTTGAAGGTTGTGGTGCTGATGAAGGAGAAGTCCTAATAGGATCCCTAGAAGGCGATATAGGTAAAACTGTTGAGGGAGCAGGAGAGGTGTAGATAGAATCCCCTAAAGGTGGTTGAGGTAAAGCTTGAGATGTCAGAATTGTCAGAAGATAAAGATGTGAAATAAGGTTGATTTTCGAAAAATTTGACATCAACTAACATAAGTTAATAATGTAGGTTAGGTGAGCAACAACGATTTCTTCTTAACTTGAGAATAACCAGGCAACGCATATTTGGGAGCACGGGGGGGTTAATTTATTTTTCCCAGTGATTAAGTTATGAATAAACCATGTGCTCCCAAATATATGAGGAGGAACAAACTACAAAGGTGAATTTGGGAATAAAGTTGTGTAGAACCTAATTTTGGATGACATAGAAAGACATACAACAACAACAACATACCCAGTGAAATCCCACTAGGTGGGGTCTGGGGAGGGTGGAGTGTACGCAGACCCTGCCACTACCTCGTAGAGGTAGAGAGGCTGTTTCCGAGAGACCCTCAGCTCAAGTACATCAAAACCAAGTAACAGGCGAGAAAACATTGTGTAAAACATCACATCCAATAAGAAAGATAGTTATAATCAACAAGGAGACAACAACATCAATAAAACAGTGAGAGAAGTGAAACGCAATAAAACCAGAAGGCTATATGTAACACAAACAAGAACTGCAAGTGTAAGGCAAGGACTACTAC
>JAJOOF010012429.1:0-26728 GCA_029582545.1 Solanum lignicaule
ATCGCTTATGGTCATTTTAATTGCTTCTGCGACCAAGGATGTGTAATGATATGCTATGAGGCTTGTTTGGGGTTCCTTCGGGTTCCCCATTCGCCGGTCACGTCTAGGCCCTAGGCTTGGGTCGTGATACTCAACTAAGTGGTTTCTCCACAATACCTTCACGGAAGCAATTTCCTTGTTTCTCAATGTTATAACTTGTCTGTCTAGAATCTCAACCGATACTTCTTCATAAGAGATATTTCATCAACTCCCAATCCTTCTAGGGGAACTATGGATGTCGGATCTCCAACACACTACTTAAGCATAGAGACATGGAACACCGGATGCACCATTGCCAAATCATTTGGCAAATCAAGTTCATAGGCAACCTTACCAAGACATCTCAAGATTTGATATGGTCCTACATACCGGGGACAAAGTTTCCCTTTCTTCCCAAATCTCATCACACCCATCATGGTGATATTTTCAAATAGACCCAATCATTAACCTCAAACTCTAGGTTTCTCTTTCTAACAACGGCGTAGGACTTTTGTTGTCCTTGGGCTGTTATCAACCTCTCTCTAATGATTTGGACCTTTTCCATAGCCTCACGAACTAATCGGGTCCAATCAAGGAAACTTCACCCACCTCAAACCATCCTATATGAGAGATACACCTCCTACCATAAAGAGCTTCAAAGGGGGCCATACCAGTACTAGAATTGTAACTATTATTATAAGCGAACTCTATCAATGGAAAGTGATCATGCCAACTTCCCTTGAAATCGATGAGACATGCGCCCAACATATCCTTTAAAGTTTGGATCGTTTCCTCCTCTTGCCCATTGGTTTATGGTGAAAAGTCGTGCTAAGCTTCAATTTGGTGTCGGCCCCTTTTGGAATGACTTCTAAAACTGAGAAGTAAATTGAGTACCTCTATCGGATATAATGGACAATGGAACACCATGCAATCTTAACATTTCCCTCAAATACAACTTGGCATAGTCTTCCACCACATAAGAAACTTTGACGGGAATGAAATGGGTTGACTTCGTTATTCAGTCTACCATAATCCAAATCGAATCATATTGGCACCGACTACGTGGCAACCCTAGTATAAAGTTCATATTCACATCTTCCCACTTCCAAGTAGGAATGTTGATGTCTTGGGATAAACCTCCCGGTTTCTCATGCTCAACCTTAACTTGTTGGCAATTCGGACACTTAGCCACAAATCCTGCAGTATCCTTCTTCATCCCATTCCACCAATAGATCTCCCGCAAATTACGGTACATCTTGGTGGCTCTCGGGTGAATGGAATACCAAGAACTATGGGCTTCAGCCAAAATTTATTCCCTTAGCTCATCAACATTTGGAACACATAATCGACATTCGTATCTAAGTACTCCATCTACCCCTTGAGAGAAAGCCTAAACAGAATTCTTGAGTACCGCTTCTTTCAATTCCACCAAAATCGGATCTAGAAACTATTTAGCTTTCACATTACTTACAAAAGATGATTTGGAACCATTATGGACCATGACACCACCCTTGGCAGATTCTACCAATCGAACACCCAATCGGGCCAATCTATGCACATCTCGTGCCAAACTCTTTTCTATCATCTTCCACATGAGCAACACTACCAATAGACAACCTATTAAGAGCATCCTCTACTACGTTTGCCTTTACAGGGTGATAAAGGATACTCATGTCATAATCCTTCAAGAACTCAAGCCACCTTCTTTGGTGAAGATTCAAGTCCTTTTGACTAAACACTTATTGTAGGCTTTTGTGGTTGGTGAACACATCTACATGCACCCCATAAAAATAATGCCTCCATATTTTTAAGGCAAAAACGACCGCCGCTAATTCAAGATTATGGGTCAGATAATTATTCTCATGGACCTTAAGTTGCCGTAAAGCATAGGCAATAACCTTTACGTTTTGTATAAGCACACATCCCAACCCAATTCACAAGGCATCACAATATACCCTTAGAACCATCCATACCTTCTGTTAAGGTCAAAACTAGAACGGAGGTTAGTCTATATTTCAACTATTGAAAATTGTTTTTACATGATTCAGACCATATAAACTTAGCCTTCTTTTGAGTCAAATTCATCAATGGAGAGGAAATAGAAGAAAACCCCTCAACAAATCATTGATAATAACCGTCCAAACCCAAGAAACTTCTAATGTCCAAATGAGATAGAGGTCTATGAAACCTCTTGAGCACATCCGTCTTCTTAGGATCTACCTCTATACCCTTGCTTGACACAATATGACTAAGTAAAGCTACCGATCTTAGCCAAAATTCACATTTTCTAAACTTTGCAAAATGTTGTTGTACCTTAAGGATTTGCAATACGATCCTCAAATGATCGATATGCTCATTGTAACTTCTTAAATAGATCAAAATATCATCAATGAACACAATCACAAACATATCAAGGTATTGCCTAAACACCTTATTCATCAAGTACATAAACACCGCAGGAGCGTTAGTCAACCCAAATGACATTACCAAAAACTCATTGTGACCATATCGGGTTCTAAAAGCCATTTTTCGAATATCCTCCTCCTTCATCCTCAATTGGTGATAACCTGATCAGAGATCAATTTTAGAGAAATAACTTGCCCCTTGAAATTGGTAAAACAAACCATCAATCCTTGGAAGAGGATACTTGTTCTTAATGGTCACCTTGTTCAACTGTCGATAATCGAACACATTCGGAGGGAACCATCCATTTTCTTAACAAACAACACCGGAGCACCGCATGTTGAGATGTTTGGTTGGATAAAGCCTTTGTCTAATAAATCTTCCAACTGTTCCTTCAACTTCTTAAGTTCCACCGGAGCCATTCTATAAGTAGGAATATAGATAGGTTGCGTATCCAAAAGAAGGTCAATAACAAAATCTATTTCCCTTTCGGGAGGAATACCAGGTAGATCATCAAAGAACACTTCTGAAAACTCTTTAACAATAGGGACTGACTCAAGAGAAGGAGTTTCGGAATCTACATCCCTAACCCTTACTAAATGGTACAAGAAACCCTTAGATATCATCTTTCTAGCTTTAAGACAAGAAATAACCCAACTCTTAGGCATGGAATCCCTCCCCCCCCCCTCCACTCTAGGATGGGCTCATTTGGGAATTGGAACTTAACCACTCTAGTTCTACAATCAATGGAAGCATAGCATGAATGCAATTAATCCATACCTAGGATGACATCGAAGTGTAACATGTGAAGTTCTACCAAGTCAACAAGAGTAACTCTATGGGATAAGGAGACGGGACAACTTCTATATACTCTCTATGCCAACACAGAATCACAACAGGGGTAGAAATAGAAAAAGGGTCTAACAACATATCGTGGAGCATATTAAACCACATAGCCACATAAGGAGTCATAAAGGACAACGTAGCACTGGAATAAAGCAGAGCATTCACATTAATTTTAAAATCTTTCAACATACCGGTCACCACATTAGGGGAGTTCTATTTATCACCTCTAGTCTAGAGAGCATAAAATCTATTTTGCTTAGGAGCACTAGCACCCGAACCGCTTGGACCGGATGAGGGGCTGGGTTGAGCCCTACGACCAGTATATACTTTGTTCTTACAAACCAAAGGACAATCCCTTATCTTGTGACCCATCTTGCCACACCCAAAGCAAGCATTGGAGCCTGCTAAACACTTACCCTCATGATTTCTCCCACATTTGGCACAAGTAGGCATTGAGGACTTACTACCATATCCTTGGGGTTTAGGGTTAGACACCCTTTCATTATTAGGCCTTGAAGGAGCATTTGAAGAACCTTTGCTGAAATCTTGAACGACCTTGTCCACCAGACCTAGAATGTGAGAAGTTACCATCATCCGTTCTTGCCCTCTTTGCTTCCCTAGATATTTCCTTAAGTTTTTCTTACTCAATTTGTTGGGCATGCACCATAAGGCAAGAAATTTTTATATTATGAACAAGCATAGTAGTGCGGTAATTTTGACAAACAAGTCAGACACTTCTGACATAAACTTACTCATCTTAGTACTACGATCCACCACAATAGAAGTATCATACTTAGATAGTTGGGTGAACCTCAATGCGTACTCCCTCACACTCATATTTCCCTGCCGAAGCTTCTTTAAGTCAAGTACCTTAGCCTCTCTCATCTCTAAGGGGAAGAACCTATCAAGAAAAACACTTTTGAACCTCTCCCATTCTATGGGACACGCTCCTTCAAGCCTTGCATGTTTCCACTGTTTAAACCAAATCTGAGCAACCTCTTTGAGTTGATAAGCGGATTACTCTAATTTTTCTACCAGTGTCACCCCCGTAATAGCAAGTATCTTATAGATATCATCGATAAATTCTTGAGGGTCTTTCTCATCTTTGGAGCCATTAAATTCTGGAGGGTTTAGCTCTGTAAATTCCCTCACACTTTCTGCCGCCATACCCACATTAGGATTCACGGGAGCTACCACCTCTCTATTGGCTTGGGCCATCACGGCTTGAGCGAACACTTGGATTGCTGACCTAAACTCCACATTGGTTACATTCTCAGCCAAGGGATCAATCAGAGCTTAGGAAGGAACTTCTTGACCCATATTATCTCCCTCCATCCTTCTAGCATTAGCTATTCTATTAGTCATATCCCGAAAACCATCAGGTAAGGGTTAGGAGAAAGACTTTATAGAGTTAAACTCCATGGCACGACTTAGAGAAATGAAGAAGTGAATTTTCCTAAACATCTAGTAGCCTCTGATTCATAAATGTGGCACACTGTACACTTATGAACAAGACTCTACTTGATGTGGTTTGAGACATCCTAGAACCATTTTAAACCTTATGCTCTAATAACAAGTTTGTCACGACCCAGGGGTACCCCCTAGATGTAACAAGGCGTATTAGACACTGAGAGGCCTCATACGCCACTTAGCATATCATAACATAAAGTAATAGATATGAGCAGAAATTTAGAACTTTTTAATACAATTAAAATCTTTATAAAACTAAGAAGAAGTTCAATAACATTCTCTCAAACCATCTAAACATCATGAATAAAATCTTAATACACAGCCTATACAATAGTCCAAAACATAATGAAAGACAAAAAAGAAAGTGGTGATCACATCCTCGAATCTAAAGAGGACTCGCCAATCTTCACTTCCATTAGCTACTATGATCCCAGCCACCAGAATGAGTGTCGATGTCACCAAACCCTACATTTGATAAGAATATAGGTAAAGTATGTGTTAATACATTCAAGTTGCCATGACCCGAGCCTACACCCTGGACGTCGATGGCATTCGAGAACCATAAATGGTCCCCAAGCGAATCCTCATCCTGACTGCTACAAGTGGAAGACTAACTCAAGCATACAGAGCTTAAAAACTGAATAAAAAATCATGAAACTCATTTACAATGCTTTAACTCAAATGAATAACTCTGAATAAAATAATATATTCAACTCACCATAAAACAGGCAACTTAAGTCTTTAAAACATTTAACAAAATAAATGAACAGAATTTTGAAATTCTAATGCTTATCTATGAAGCCTCTAAATGAAAAAGATGGAAGTCGGGACAAGACCAATGACATCCTAACAAAACTAAAAGCAAATGGAATCCTCCAGAAGCAAGAAGGCTCACCATAGCTAACTCGAACTCCCTGTGGTATCAATGAAGCTCATGTTGATGATCCTAAATACATGTATCTGCATCATGAGACAATGCAAGCCAATGGCTCAGTACATGGAATGTACGAGCATGTAAGGGGAATTCTAAAGAATAAACGTAAGCTTGAACTGGTGGAATAGAAACATAATTACCTTTTCTCAACTCACTCAACTCAACTCAAATTAAAAAACATAGTTCAACTCAATGATAAGATATTCAACTCAGTGAAATAAGGCTCAACTCAATAATAAGATACTCGACTCTGGGTACTCAACTCTGGATACTTAACTCAATATAAAGAATCAATAAAAGATGCAATATATGGAAAGCTCTTAAAATAGTATTTAGCAACTCAATGTGTTAGAACATACAATGTAACTCTGTTTGTATGGGAGAATATAAAATATTTTTGTGTATATAATAATACAATATATATGTGGGAGTTTCTCTAACCAACAACCATCTCTATGAGCTTAAGTGATGGTACAACATTTTGCTTCACGCTACAAGGGCCGACCTATACCTTGCCGGGTGTATAGTGATATACCATGAGTTTACGGTAATTCTAATACATTTCACTTACAAGTTGTGTGTGTCTAGGGCCTTTTTGTATTGGTTTTTATGTGTTTTTATCATATTTTGCAGGAAAGATGTTCAGGCACGGAAGTATAGAGACAGTTGAAAGAAATGCAAAAATACGGCATTCACGGAGGTGATCTACGGACCGTAAGTCCATTGACGGTCCATAGGTGATGACCGTAGATCAGCAGGCAAGCTAAGAAAGACAAATTAGGGAAATCTGACCAAGTGTGGAACCACGGTGGCCATTAACGATCCGTAGATTGATCTACGGAGCGTACTGGGGATCCGTAGATTGATACTGCGAGGGTTCCAGTACCTGATTTTTGAAGATTCCATGTTGGGAGCTACGAAGGGGACTGACGGACCATAGATTGATCTACGGTCCATACTGCAAGTCCGTCATTTGCTTCAGAGGAGCTGATTTTTGGATGCTGAAATATTTTGCAAGTCCTGGCTGACAGAAGGGACTTACGGACCGTAGATCCATTGACGGTCCATAAGTCAGTCTCGTAGAATGAAGACGCGTGCCTGAACAAACTTTCCTTAATTTGTTTCCCTTTTAAATTAAGATTTGTTTTCTATAAATAGGGCATGTAAATCTCGTTTTTGGGGGTTGGACATTATTATTCTAGTTTTACTTTGTGACTTGGGAGATTAAGTTGCAAATCTAGCAAATATTGATTTCTGAATTTAGTTTTGAAGAATTTTGGATTGGAAATTCTGGTTCAAATTCTGGATTTATTATTCTTCTTACATAAGTTCATAATTCTTTCATCTAAAATAATGATTTGTGTTCATATGATTATGGGTAACTAAACTCTACAACTAGGGTTGTGGATCCATGAGCGATTAACAAAGTATGAATAGTAAATAAGCAATTCTTGAATAGTGTTTTGCATGCATTGATAATTCTTTCGGTAAAAAGTCTTTTTAACGAATGCACGCATTAGAACTCGCCTTATTGCTACTTCCTGGACCAAGGAGGTAATCAATAAGAAAAGAATTATCAACATAGATTTAGTGTGATACTATCTAATAGGCTAGTGTCGATTGGTGCGAAGTAATAACTAAGCCAAACATCGATTATGATGTCTAATATGAGGTAAAGGTAGGGGTTAGTAAATTATACACACGTAGCCGGACCAAGGTGCGGGGTGAAATTCTCTAGATGCCGGACCAAGGATTTAGAGATACCTAACTTATCACTTTGCATGTAATACACTAGGACAGGATTGCTATTACTAGGATTAATGAGTTATGAGCTTGTGGTGAACACGTATACCCTAGTTAATTTTCTCATCTTGATAACAACAAAAAAATTGACTTTTGTTTACTGATTACTTATTGTATTCGTACCATTTGTTTTCATAAATCCCCCCTTTAATTACCTGTTTCTGGAAGTAATTTGACTAATTGAATATAATTGTTGGTTAAAGTAAAGCCTAAACCATTTTCCTCGTGGGATCGACCCCAACCTACAAGTTGGGTTCTTTAGTTGATAACGATCGCTTACGCTTCTTTAGGGAGGTGTAATTTGAGTGTATCAAATTTTGGCGCCGCTGCCGGGGAAAATTTGGCTTTTAGACTTATTTTAACTACATTATTGAACGTTAGTCAAATACTTTCTAATTTTACTTTTTCTCTTTGCTTCTGTCACTCTCAGGTTCTTATTCTAGTGTATGCCAAGTAAACGAAGCCATGGTGAACCACTAACTCTTTACGATCTAGAGTTGAACCGCACTTTGCAAAAAATGAACAATCCAGGAGATCCAATTAATCCTATCGGAGGAAATTTAGGTGATGCAGTTGAGTTACAACACCAGAGGGTAGTTGATAGGGACAACCCGGCTCCAACTGACAATCGATTGGGAGATGCGTTGAGGGTGCAAGACCCACTAGGCCCACGACAACGTGACAACTATCGGGGCAACGTCAATATAGCAGACTCTTATGGACCTATTGTCCTACCTCCTCTACCTCCAGGGCATACATGCAAAAGTTGTGATGGTAGACCAGACTTGGATATGGATTTCATTGGATTACGAGTGTTCCCTCTGTCACTGACAGGTGATGCTGTAGTATGGTTCACTAGGCTTCCTTATAACTCATTATTTACTTGGGACCAACTGACGGAGGTATTCCGAGCAAAGTACTATCCAGTGTACAAGAAGCTCAATCACAAAGATAGGGTCAACAATTTTTTAGCATTACCTGGAGAGTCTGTGAGTAGCTCTTGGGACAGATTCACTGCATTCGTAAGAGGTGTTCCAAATCACCGTATTGATGATGAGTCACTGAAGGAATATTTCTATCGAGGACAGGATGATAACAATAAAGCGGTACTTGACACTATTGCTGGAGGTTCATATGGTAATTGCACATATGCACAGATTGCTGAAAAACTGGAGAGGATCTCTCGCAACAATAAAACATGGAGCACTAGGAGGTCAGATACTGGGAGAAACACATTTGCCGTTCAGAATACAAGTATCAATTCTGCAGATGATATTCGTGAGGAGATGGCCCAGATGAGGACCGAGTTGGGGTTGGTATTGAAGCATGTGAGCGGAGGAGCAAAAAAGGTAAATGCTGTAAACTACTTAACTAGAACTCCACCGTCAGTTGAAGAGTGTTACTATGAAAAGGATGCTTATGCTATGAATGATCAGACAGAGGGTTTCCGACCAAATGCCAAAGAATACAACACGGATAATTGGCGCCAAGGTCAAGGGAACCAAGGTCGGAACTATGGAAATTACAACCGAGAGGGTCACTATGTATGGGATAGGAACTTCAATCGTGACAACAACTACAACATGAACAACTATGGAAACAGAAACGATCAGGTTGGACCTTATGTTCCCCTTCAAAATCGGGAATCTGGTGCTAGGGAACCTGGAGGCAATATGGCGCGTATTGAAGATATGATGCAGAAGATGATGAGAAGGTTTGATGCAACTGATGAGAATGTGAAGGAGAAGAGAAACGACTTGTCTGGCATTGGTCAAAAGGTTGATGCGCATGCAGTATCAATAAAGCACCTAGAGCAGCAAATGACCCAGTTGTCTACTACAGTGAATCCACGTCAACCTGGTACTCTTCCTAGCAACACCATCCAAAATCCAAAGAATGACGGTCATTGTATGACAGTTACTACTCGAGGGGGTAAGCAAACCATTGATCCACCTATGCCGTTTATGGTGGAAGTTGAGGTTAGAAAAGAAGATAATTTGGTAGAGGTTAGAGAAGAGTCCGAAAATGCGATAGAGAAAGAAGCGGAGATATCTCAGAAAGTGGTCCCCATACCTAGACCGCCACCACCTTTTCCACAGAGGTTAGTGAAGAAGACTGAAGATGGTAAATATCACAGGTTTATTACTATGTTGAAGCAACTTTCCATCAACATTCCATTGATAAAAGCTTTGGAACAAATGCCTGGGTATGCAAAGTTTATGAAAGATATGTTGACAAAGAAGAGGTCTGTAAGTTTTGAAGATGATGATAAATTTCAGCATTGTATCGCTATTGCTACAAGGTCTCTTGTGCAAAAGAACGAGAATCCTGGTTCCTTCACGATTACATGTACTATCGGGCTGTTACACTTTGCTAAGGCATTGTGTGACCTTGGTCCTAGCATCAACCTCATGCCATTGCCTATTTACAAGAAGTTGGGTCTAGCAAACCCAAAGCCCACTACCATGTGGTTATTGATGGCTGATCGAACTGTGAAGAGGCCTATTGGTGTACTTCATGATGTGTTAGTAAAAGTGGAGTCTTTTTTTTTCTGGCGGATTTTGCGATTCTTGACTGTGAGGTTGATTTTGAGGTTCCCATCATCCTTGGGAGACCATTCCTTGCCACAGGGCGTGAATTGGTTGATATGGAGAAAGGGCAGATGAAGTTCAGACTGAATAATGAAGAGGCAACTTTCAATATTTGTAGATCCATGAAGCATAGTGGTGAGCTCCAAACAGTATCTGTTATAACTTACAGAGTTGATAGTGGAGCAGAAGTGCAAATTCAAGAGCTACTAGGTGATGAAGCACTAGCAGCAGTTATGATGAACTTCGAGAGTGATGGTATTGAAAAGTACGATAAGTTGGTAGATGCACTAGATAGATGCGAATATCGGTCAAAACCAAAGAAATTTGAGCCAGACATGAAGAATCGTGAGTCCCTACCCGCGAGACCATCTATTGTGGAGGCACTGAAATTGGAGCTTAAGGCTCTACCACCTCATCTGATGTATGTATTTTTGGGTAGCGATAATACTTTGCCGGTGATCATTGCGGCAGATTTAAACACAAGACAAGTAGAGTGCTTGGTGACTGTGTTAAAAAGGTTCAAGCGAGCTATTGGGTGGACTATTGCGGATATTATTGTGATTCTTCCTGGTATTTGTTCTCACAAAATCCAACTCATGCCAGATCACAAGCCTAGTATCGAGCACCAGAGAAGACTAAATCCACCCATGTAAGAGGTAGTCAAAAAGGAGATCATCAAGTGGTTGGATGCTGGAGTAATTTATCCCATTGTAGATAGTAGTTGGGTGTGTCATATTCAATGTGTGCCCAAGAAAGGTGGGATCACTGTGGTTCCTAACGAATGAAACGAGTTTGTTCCGATGCGGCCGGTGACTGGATGGAGAGTTTGCATGGACTATAGGAAGTTAAATGCTTGGACAGAAAAGGACCAATTCCCCATGCTGTTTATGGATCAGATGTCGGATAGACTTGCTGGTAAGGATTGGTATTGTTTTCTCGATGGTTATTCGGGCTACAATCAAATTTCTATAGTTCCAGATGACCAAGAGAAGACCACATTCACTTGCCCTTATGGGACTTTCGCTTTCAAACGGATGTCATTTGGTTTGTGCAATGCTCCAGCGACATTCCAGCGATGTATGATGTCAATATTCTCTGATATGGTGGAGGACACAATTGAGGTGTTCATGGATGATTTCTCTATGGTAGGTGACTCTTTTGACCGTTGTCTAGATCATTTGGCCGAGGTGCTAAAAAGGTGTGAAGATTGCAATCTAGTGCTAAATTGGGAGAAGTGCCACTTTATGGTGAAAGAAGGAATCATGTTAGGCCATCGGATTTCTGAGAAAGGTATGGAGGTTGATCGCGCAAAAGTTGAGGTAATAGAAAAGCTTCCACCACCTATCTCTGTAAAAGGTGTTAGAAGTTTTCTTGGGCATCCAAGTTTCTATAGGAGGTTCATCAAGGACTTCTCTAAAATTGCACATCCTTTGTGCAAACTGCTCGAAAAGGAGTCCAAGTTTGATTTTGATGATGCTTGTCTGAGAGCATTTGGAGAGTTGAAGGAGAAGTTGATTACTGCACCTATCATTATATCACCAGATTGGGGACTACCGTTTTAGGTAATATGTGATGCAAGTGGAGTGGCGCTTAGTGTGGTATTGGGACAGAGGCGAGAGAAAATACTCCATCCTATTTAATATGCTAGCAAAGCTCTAAATGTTGCCCAGAAGAATTATACTGTGACTGAACAAGAGTTTCTTGCGATGGTTTTTGCATTCGAAATTTTTTTATCCTACTTGCTTGGTACTAAGGTCATAGTGCATACTGACCATTCTGCATTGAGGTATCTGATGGCGAAGAAGGATGCAAAACCGTGGTTGATTAGACGGGTATTGTTGCTGCAAGAGTTTGATTTTGTGGTAAAAGATAGAAAGGGGACCGAAAATCAAGTTGTCGATCATTTGTCCAGATTAGAGGAAGAAGTTATGCTAAATATTGGTGATGGGACTGAAATTAATGATACCTTTCCAGATGAACAGGTATTGGCTGCTTCTCATGATCTGATCCCTTGGTTTGCAGACTTTGCTAATTACTTGGCAAACGATGTGGTGCCTCCGAACTTGTCTTTCCACCAAAGGAAGAAGTTCATGCATGATCTGAGGAAATTCTTTTGGGATGAGCCCTATTTGTATCGTAGTTGTGCCGATGGATTATTCGTCGCTGTGTGCCCGAAGTTGAGATGTTAAGGGTACTCGAAGCATGCCATTCATCGCCTGTTGGTGGGCATCATGGTGGTATTCGGACAGTGCATAAAATTTTGCAGTGTGGGTACTACTGACCTACCATTCACCAAGACGCCCATGAGTTCGCAAAGTCTTGTGATTGTTGCCAAAGAGAAGGAGGTATTTCAAATAAGCAAGAGCTTCCTATGAATCTCATATTGGTTATAGAGTTTTTTGATGTATGGGGCATTGATTTTATGGGCCCATTTGTGAGTTCACACGGGATGAAGTATATTCTCGTTGCGGTTGATTATGTGTTGAAGTGGGTGGAAGCAGTTGCGCTCCCCAACAATGAAGGTCAAAGTGTCACTGCATTTTTGAAAAAGAGCATCTTCTCCAGATTGGGTACCCCAAGGACTATCATCAGTGATGGAGGATCCCACTTTTGTAATAAGTTGTTCAAGGCGCTACTTGAGAAGTATGGTGTCTGCCACAATGTAGCCACTCCTTACCATCCACAGACTAGTGGACAAGTTGAAGTATCCAACAGAGAGATTAAACAGATTTTGGCGAAGACTGTGAATGCTAATAGAACGGATTGGTCTAGGAAGCTTTATGATGCTCTATGGGCATATCGCACTGCATACAAGACCCCCATAGGTATGTCTCTTTACCAACTTGTATATGGGAAGTCTTGTCATTTACCAGTAGAGCTAGAGCATAAGGTAATGTGGGCAATGAAGAAGTTAAATTTGGATTGGGGCGCCGCATCTAATCAAAGAATGAATGACTTGAATATGCTTGATGAGTTTCGCCTAAAAGCTTATGAAAGTTCAGCCTTGTACAAAGAGAAGATGAAAAGGTATCATGATCAAAGAATTGAAAAGCGAGAATTTGTGGTTGGTGATCTTGTGCTTCTATTCAACTCTAAGTTGCGCTTGTTTCCAGGCAAACTCAAGTCCAAATGGACCGGGCCATTCTTGCTCACAAAAGTGCTCCCCCATGGAGCGGTTGAGCTTGAAAATAGGGATGGAACAAGGTTCATGGTGAATGGGCAAAGGATCAAGGTCTATTTGGGAAATGCTGAGAGTGTGCAAGAAGTGGTTGAGGCCTACCATCTTGATGACGTCTGAGTAATCAAGAGGCCTGCATCGTGCCGCGACATTAAATCAAGCGCTTCTTGGGAGGCAACCCAAGATGTACAATCTAGCCAACGATAGGATATACTTTCTTTTCTAGTAATTTTCGTTGTTTGATTTTGATAGATGTATCAAATTAGATAGTTGTTTTAGTTTTTAGTGTTGGCTAGAATTAGCATAGAGTCCGTGTCTAAGAACTGTCCAGACAGTGTAAAAAGAATAGCCTTTTGGTTGCTACATGTGCAGGTACACCACGAAAAAAAATCTGCAAAAAATGGTTTGGTGCAGTGGTATACGGACCCCATCGACGGTCCGTTGTTTAATCCACGGACCGTGGATGGTGTCCGTAGATCCCAGGTAAGCCTCTAAATTTTTCCAAAGTGTAAGAGCGATCTACGGTCCTAATCTACGGACCGTAGACGTTGTGAGCACCACTGATGGTGCGGTGAGATTGATAGAGAGCACTACTGAGGGTGCTATGATTGATGATATGGGGACTACTGAGGGTACCCCCACGATTGTTCCAGCGAGCTCCGGGAAACCAGACCCCCTTGCTTGTTGATGATTCGCCGGCGCTTTGCGCCACAGGTTTGCTTCACCCAATCCATTTTCTTTTAATGCTTTTGTTTGCATTGGGGACAATCGCATCTATTTTTGTTGGGGGTGGGGTAAATGGATTGTGAGTGATAGGGTGAAGTCTGAGTAACCCAACTCATAAATCCTCTCAAGGGGTTTTCTTGCCTGTGTTCTTTTTCCCCAAGAGACTGTTTAATTTTTGTTGAACCGTCATGTGTTAGGATCGTATGTGTAGAAGCATGAAACAAAAAGAAAGAAGCATGATGGCGTCAGATTCTGTGATGTGTGCTAGAATTTGTAGGCTATGATAAGTTGAATGTGTTGGCTCTGAGTATGACTTGATAATGAACCAACTTGATGGCATGACTTAAGCTAAAACTTGAACTGGGTAATCTGATAATCTGATCATGAAACTATGTGCAAAGAGTGTGTGAGAATAGTTTAGTGTTCAAACAGTTTTTGTGGAAAAACTAGAACTTGCCCGGTTAGTCCTGCTAAGACATTTCAATCTAGAGGTTAGGAAGTGATCATAGGCCATTGTTCTGAAAAGTCCACAAATTGCCTAAAAGAAGGATCCAACCAAATGAAATACATGCTCCCTTTGATGCAAATACTTTAAGCCTTAAATTAAACCATTTCTTTCTAAACCCCGAACTCATCTTCCCATAATCTACCATGTTGGCCCCGGTCCCTCCTTGGACATGTGCACTTCGACTTAGGCTAAAAGCCTAAGTTGAGGGTGGCTAATGTAAAAAGTAACTTCAATCTTGGCCCTAACCCGACATCGGGTATTGTGCATCTCAACTAATGGAAAATCCATAAGTTGAGGGTGGCTATGAAAAAGGAAACAGAAAGAAAAATGGATATGAAAAGAGTAATGCTAGAGAAGGAAATGATGTGACTTGTTAAAAGCTAAAAGAAAAATAAAATAAAAGTAAAAAGAGCTACAAAGTCTAAAGTCACATCCGTGGTTGAACGAAATTAAGGGAAAAAAGGTAAAACGATAGGATGACAAAAATCGGGCAAAAAGAGGTTGAAAGCCTAGTGTAATGTCAAGGAGGGCAAAAAGTCACTAAGCAATACCCCAATATACCACACCTGACCCTGAGCCTATGTTACAAGCCAAGAAAGTCCTATAGTGATCCTAGAGTCTAGTTTGGAGAGTCTAAGCAGTGAAAATAAGGGCAAGCTTATGGCATTGAGCACTAACTGTATTTGAAATTACTTCTGAGCGTGAGTGTTGAATAAACCCTTGTAACATGAATGACATTCATTTTTTTTTAAAAGGAGATTTCGTTTGAAGTGAAGGCACTAGTTACATCGTCGAAAAGTTGGTACCTTGGTGATAGTTGGACGGTGTATGTTGTGTGTCGGTTGATCGATCTGTGTCATGGTTTGATCCGCACGAATTAGCTTGTCGAGTCTAAGAGAACGAATTTTGTACCCGTAAAGAGGGGGGGGGTAGAGAGCCATGTGATTGCTTGGGCTTGAAATGCTTGCTTTTATACAAATGTCGTTTAGAGTCTTAGTGCGTCGCTTGAGGACAAACAACGAATTTAAGTTGAGGGTGTTGATATACCATGAGTTTACGGTATTTCTACTACATTTCACTTACAAGTTGTGTGTGTCTAGGGCCTTTTTGTATTGGTTTTTATGTGTTTTTATTATATTTTGCAGGAAAGATGTTCAGGCGCAGAAGTATAGAGACAGGTGAAAGAAATGCAAAAACAGGGCATCCACGGAGGTGATCTATGGACCGTAGGTCCATTGACTGTTCGTAGGTGATGACCGTAGGTCAGCAGGCAAGGTATAGAAGACAAATCAGGGAAATCTGACCAAGTGTGGAACCACGGTGGCCATTGACGGTCCGTAGATTGATCTACGGACCGTACTGGTGATCCGTAGATTGATACTGTGAGGGTTCCAGTACCTGATTTCTGAAGATTCCAAGTGTGGAGCTACGGAGGGGACTGAATCTACGGTCCGTCCTGCAAGTCCGCCATTTGCTTCAGAGGAGCTGATATTTGGAAGCTGAAATATTTTCCAAGTACTGGCTGACGAAAGGGACTTACGGACCGTAGATCCATTGACGGTCCGTAAGTCAGTCTCGTGGACTGAAGACGTGTGCCTGAACAAAATTTCCTTAATTTGTTTCCCTTTTAAATTAGGATTTGTTTTCTATAAATAGGGCATGTAAACCTCGTTTTTGGGGGTTGGACATTATTATTCTAGTTTTACTTTGTGACTTGGGAGATTAAGTTGCAAATCTAGCAAATATTGATTTCTGAATTTAGTTTTGAAGATTTTTGGTTTTGAAATTCAAGTTGAAGTTCTGGGTTTATTATTCTTCTTACGTAAGTTCATATTTCTTTCATCTAAAACAATGATTTGTGTTCATATAATTATGGGTAACTAAACTCTACAACTAGGGTTGTGGGATCCATGAGCGATTAACAAAGTATGAATAGTAAATAAGCAATTCTTGAATAGTGTTTTGCATGCATTGATAATTCTTTCGGTCAAAAGTCTTTTTAACGAGTGCACGCGTTAGAACTCGCCTTGTTGCTACTTGCCGAACCATGGAGGTAATCAACAAGAATAGAATTATCAACATAGATTTAGTGTGATACTAGCTAATAGGCTAGTGTCGATTCGTGCGAAGTAATAACTAAGCCAAACATCGATTATGATGTCTAATATGAGGTAAAGGTAGGGGTTAGTAAATTATACTCACATAGCCGGACCAAGGTGCAGGGTGAAATTCTCTAGATGCCGGGCCAAGGATTTAGAGATACCTAACTTATCACTTTGCATGTAATACACTAGGGCGGGATTACTATTACTAGGATTACTGAGTTATGAGCTTGTGGTGAACACGTATACCCTAGTTAATTTAATCATCTTGATAACAACAAAAAAATTGACTTTTGTTTACTGATTACTTACTGAATTCGTACAATTTGTTTTTATAAATCCCCCCTTTAATTACCTGTTTCTGGAAGTAATTTGACTAATTGAATATAATTGTTGGTTAAAGTAAAGCCTAAACCATTTTCCTCGTGGGATCGACCCCAACCTACAAGTTGGGTTCTTTACTTGATAACGATCGCTTATGCTTCTTTAGGGAGGTGTAATTTGAGCGTATCATATAGAACCTAACTCACTAGGTGGATCCACTAGTCTATGCTAAAAAGCACTAAGGATTCATCTAAAAACTATGACCCTTTTCTACCCACATTTGCGACATGGTTTATGCGGGCTGTGAGTTGTCTAAACTCTCCCCCATATCGATGCTCAGTACTACTCCCAAAATATAACTAGTTCATATGTTTAAAAACATAACTCCTTCTATGATTTGAGATAATTGCTCAAAAACTAGCCCAAAGGCTCTCCTAGAAATCATTGTTTATTCTCTTGATTAAATGTGAAAACATTTACTCTTTTCTAAAAACTATCTCAAAGGCTCTTTCAGAAATCGGTGTTTCCTTTCTTGATTAAGTGTGAAAACATTTACTCTTTGGAAATACATAATCCACATATACTCTTTTGAAGAAATGAACTTCACTCTTTACTGAACTCAAAACTCAATTCTTAAAACAGGTTTAAAACATTCGTAAAAGACTTCTTAAAATAGGGTTCATGCTGAATTATGGACGTGCACGACTCAATTCAAGGTTTTCAATAACCATGGATAGAACTCAATACGTGGAACTCAAAAACTTCAATGATACTACTCATTTCAAGAATGCTCAACGCAGAGGGTTCATGCGGAATTATGAGCGTGAACAACTCAAGTCAAGGACTTCATGGGTAACATCAAATAGTCCCATGATTAGGAATATAATCTCAAAAGGGATTAAGAACTCAGTACTCAAGACATAGAACATAAAGATACTACTCTTCTCAAAGATACTCAATTTATGGAGTTCATGTAGAATTTATGAGCATGAAGGAATCAACTCAAGGGTCTACATAATTACATGGAACTCGTGTATACGAGTCTTCTCATTCTTATACTTACTTCCTCAAAACTTGGCTCAAATCGATAGTTGATCTCAGAGGATTCACAATTGAACTAATAGATTTTCTTCAACTCTACTCTTAACTATTTCTAGAATTTGAATTATGAATTCAAGATTTAGAATTTCGTGATATGAAGGATCTCAATAACAATATAGTAATTTGATAATTAGGAATAGAACTTTTAAAAGAAACATGAACTCAAGAACTCAAAATCAATTTATCTCAAGAATACTCAAATCTAGGGGAAAGTATCCTAGATTACTCTTTTACTTATTTGAAAGTAGATGTATGGCGTGAGGACGGACTATTCCAACACTATGATAGCCTTACATACCTTGAAGAACAAGGTTCTTGAATAATATTGAAGAATCTTAAAGAAAGAGTTGATTAAAAGCCATGAAACCCTAGCTTGAAGGTAAACAATCAACAAAACCTTTCTTAAGATTCTTTAATTAGTTTCTTGAAATCTCTATAGCCAAGAATTATGATTTTCATTAGTGATTCATAATTGTATGGAGGATTTTGAGTTAAAAAAAATGGAATTCTTGGAGAAAGAGTTACCTTGAAGAATAATCTTGAAAAAGATTGAAAGACTCTTGAATGGAGTCTTCTATTTTTATTTTTACTTGGGGTTTGCCCTAGGGTTTGAGATAGAAGAGAATGATAGAATAAAAGATGAAAATCTGCTTGTTTTGAGCCTTTTATTAGTCAAGAAATTCGTTTAGGGTTTTCTTGGAGGTAAATTAACAAAAACAACTTTTTTTAATGTTTTCCCATCGGCTAATTCATAACAGCACTGTATAGGTTACTAAAATCGACATAACTGTTTACTTAGAAATTTGATTGACGTGAAATTGGTGACATTGGAAAGTAGATTAAAATACCTTAAATTGGATAGGTTATGGATCATGTAAATATTTATATTCTATGAGATATGGTCATTCGAAGATGACCCTAGTAGAATCTTACATCAAAACTTAATCGATAAGGAAACTTCAAGAACTCATCAAGAAATTAAATTGCTCAATATTTATGGATAGATTCGCAAAAGTAACTCATGATTGGTGTGTGGGTGAACGAAACCAATACTATGGAAGCTTTCATACCTCTTAGCAATTAAATCCATGCTAAAAATCTGCAACAAAACTCAAGAACTTCAACCAACGCTTTGATCCTCTCCTCTTTTCTCCTCTTTTCTCTTCTTTTCTGTTCTTGAACTCTCAACTAAAACCCTAGGCGTATATTAGGATTATAAAACTGAACCTAATAGGATTAGACCCTTAAAACCTTACTAAAAACGAATTAAATCTGATTGAATAAGGAAAAGACCAAAACACCCCTTACTATTTTCGGGTAAGTTTCCTTATTTGGACAGCAGGACTTCAAATGGGCATATCTCCCTCATACAAGCTTTAAATTTAGCAAACTCGGTGGCGTTGGAAAGATAATTGAATGAAATTTTTTTAACTATATTTTAGCCCACGGAACACATCATGTACAGAGAGTTATGCTCGTTTAAAGTTGACCTAAAACTCATAACTTAGGCATAACTTGCAAAATTTCAGATTTTGCTATTTCCAATTTAGTTCTTTTTGGAACTCAAGGTGCTACATGTAGTGACATAACCTTAATACTTAAGAAATTTTAAATTCCTTAGTAAAAACTTACTCACTATGAAGGATGGTACGAGTCTTAGCTCAAAAATTCTCCGGGGTGTTACACAAGTAGTAAATATGACAGCTAGCATAAACAACATAAACATCATGGTTAGTCAATACAAACCATAAGCATAATCAAGACTCATAAATCAACATCATAATAAGAAAGGAATACTTCTCAACCAACCTTACTCTTCCTTAGTCAAGACTTGGGTCATCCACCTCTAGTAAAGCTTACCTCATGGAAGGCATCTCTAGCAACAATCCAAGTTATTCATTCTTTACCTCGTAGTCTCATTATTCATACTTACTTTTAAATACATGAGGATTCACCTATTTTCCTAGCTTATAAAGGCAAATGGGTAATCGTCTATTGCCTTACTTACTTTTAGATTGCAGGTACTCACCTCCACAATCACATCATATGATAGGGGTACTTGCCTCCACATCATGCATCATATAATGCGGGTACTCACCTACACTTTATTTCATAGGAATCATGGGTACTCGTTTCCATGTCCATTCATCAAAATAAGAGCATGGGGACTCACCTCTTGTTCAATTCTAAGGAATAGGGGAATCGCCTCATATCCTTTCATATGGAAGTCAAGGGTAATCACTTCTAGCCTAATCAATTACATAGTCTTTTAGTATAGATTCATTTTAGGTGAGCAATCCTTTTAACCTATAATCATTCATGTGAGAAATCCTTTTACACTCATTCATTCATAATTAGCAATTCATGTGGAAAGTATCCCTTCAACAACAATATCATCAATTACTAACAATTAATACCCTAAGATTTACTTTCAAAGCTCTAGGTTTCATGATCATCATCTAAGCTTCGTTCTCAAGCAATTATAATCATAATTCATCAATCCTATAAGGATACAGCTAAACCCACAAAGTTTCCCTTCATGGCATCAACCTAATTATATCAATTCTAGGTTAGAATCATGGGATAGGTATGAATACATGTAAGTTCATCCTAAAAACATGTAATTATACTTATTCTATCATAAACAATCACAATCGACTCAATTGGATCCATAATCATCATACCCACAACAAATTAAAATACCCTAAATAGATTTGGGGAATTCTTCATCAAATTGGGGGAATCCTAGGGGACTCCAAGGATGGAACATGTTCATGGATGAACATATATCATACCTTGATTATAATACCCTCAAAATCTTATAAAACAGGATATTTGATCTTCACCTAGCTTCCTCTTCACCCTTCTTCTTCCAACTTCTAGAGATATAATATTTCAGAGGAGTTTTGGGAATTCTTTTATGATTTGAGAGAATGAGTTGATTGAGGGGTTTTGGGGGTTAAAAATTCTTATATAGGGGTTTAGACTTAGGCAAAATGACACCACTTTGATTTAAATAAAACCAGAAAAGACCCAATTACCCCTAAAAATAACTGCTAGCAAGGTGATCACCTACGGCTCCACTCGACGTACCGTGGTGTGAACCATGGCCCGTCCTGGTGAGCCTTGGTTGGCCATCAGAGACTTTCACTTTGAGGGGCTTATCCACGGACCGTGGTCTAACCTACGTTCCATGGGTCAGGCCGTGAATGGCACCAACAATTTTTGCAAAATTGTTTTATCTCCCATTTTTTAATACAGGGTGTTCCACTGGACCTCTCACTTAGACCTAGTTTAGTCTACTAAATTTTGGGGTGTTACACTTCATTTCAGACAGATCTGCACAATTCACAACACAATTCTAGAAGTCTTTTCAGAAAGGTTTGGGTTGGAAGGTAAATTTGAGTACCATTTTTCATCATCAAACTGATGGTCAGGCAGAGCATACTATTCATAATTTAGAGGCTATGTTAAGGGCTTTTGTGATCGATTTCAAGGGTAATTGGGATGATCACTTACCTGACATTGAGATTTCTTACAATAACAACTATCACTCTAGCATCCACATGGATCCCTATAAGTCTCTTTATGGGAGAAGATGTAGATCTCCTATTCGATGGTTTGAGGTTGGTAAAGCTGGGTTGATAGGACCAAACTTAGTTCATCAAGCTATATAGAAAGTGAAGAGTATTCAAGAGAGGTATAAAATAGCGCAGAGTCATCAGAAATCATATACTGATGTTAGGATAAGAGACTTAGAGTTTGAGGTAGATGATTGGGTTTACTTGAAGGTGTCACCCATGAATGGTGTTATGAGGTTTTGTAAGAAGAGGAAATTTAGTCCCCGATATATTGTTCCTTACAGGATATCCAAGAGGATTGGCAAGGTAGCTTATGAGTTGGAGCTACCATCAAAGTTAGCAGCGATTCATCTGGTATTTCACATTTCAATATTGAAGAAGTATTGCGGCAAGTGGGTGTTCAAGAGGAACCCATTTGATTCAGGGTAAGTTACTCGAGAGAGAATTTACCCCCATTATAGTCTAGCCTAGTCACAAATATTCAATGGATTTATTATCAAAAGCATGTACCCAATCGTTTAGTTTATCCTCTATTCCTATCACATCCCAAGAATTCCATCTCCTTGATTAGTACTCTTTGCATTTTTGTTGTTTTTGCTTATTTGTCACAAAACCCCATTGATAATTGACACTTGCGTCACCCCTTAGATTTAACATGTTTACATTTAATAATGTTTTTAGCTATGACTAATTAGAACTTAATTTTATTTTTCTATTAATTCTCAAGCCCACTCCCTTGGGACTCGACCCCAACCCTTGGTTGGGTTACTTTACTATTGTACGATAATAGACACTTGTAATGGAAATTGTGTCTTGATTACGCAAACATCAACGGTTAGGAGGAAATTTGGGCAACTTGGGGTGTATATGAATTGAAGAGTTTTTATTAAAAGGGGGTCCCGGGTCAAGTACACAAAACCCTAGATTTGGACCCACGAAACCCCATCTACAGGCCTTTGGTCGACCTACAGCTCATAGGTTATGTCCGTAGGTCATTCAACACTTAGAAAAATTAGGGATACCTACCTGGGGTCCGTAGACCTCTACACAACCCTTTTTCTATAGATTTGGCATTTCATCCCTGCACATGTAGCAACCGTTAGGCCTTTCATTTTACATTTTCGAGATACTTTTTAAACACGAACCCTATGCTATATCTAGCCAACACTAATACGAAAATAAAACATCTATCTACAGGATAACAGAAATTTAAATAAACAAAGAAAACTCCTAAATCGAAAAGAAAAATCTATAGTTGGCTAGATTGTACATCTTGGGTTGCCTCCCAAGCAACACTTAATTTAACGCCGCGGCACGATGCATGCCCCTTGATTACTCAAACTTCATCAAGGTAGTAGGCCTTAACCACTTCTTGCAGACTCTCTTCTTTCCCCATGTAGACCTTGATCCTTCACCCGTTCACCTTGAACCTTGTTTCCTCATTGTTCTCGAGCTGAACTGCTCCATGTGGGAACACTTGAGTGACTATGAATAGCCCGGTCCACTTGGACTTGAGCTTGCTAGTAAACAAGCGCAACCTTGAGTTGAATAGAAGCACTAGATCACCCACAACAAATTCACGCTTTTCAATCTTTTGATCATGATACTTCTTCATATTCTCCTTGTACAAGGCTGAACTTTCATAAGCTCTTAGGCAAAAGTCATCAGGCTCATTCATGTCATTTATTCTCTGACTCGATGCGACGCCCCAATCAAAATTCAACATTTTTAGCCCCCACATAGCCTTATGCTCTAGCTCTATCGGCAAATGGCAAGACTTCTCATTTACAAATTGGTAGGGGGATATACCTATGGGAGTCTTGAATGCGGTGCGATAGGCCCATAGAGCATCATCAAGCTTTCTTGACCAATCAGTTCTATTAGCATTCACCGTCTTCGCCAAAATTTGTTTTATCTTTCTGTTGGACACTTCAACTTGCCCACTAAACTGCGGTTGGTAAGGAGTGGGTACATTATGGCGGATACCATATTTCTCAAGCAGCACCTTGAACAACTTATTACAGAAGTGGGAACCTCCATCGTTTATAATCGCCCTAGGTGTACCAAATCTGGAGAAGATACTCTTTATCAGGAATGCGGTGACACTTTTACCTTCATTGTTGGAGAGCGCAATTGCTTCCACCCACTTTGACACATAATCAACCGCAACAAGAATATACTTCATCCCATGTGAGCTCACAAATAGACCCATAAAATCAATGCCCCATACAGCAAACAACTCAATCACTAATATCGGATTCATATGAAGCTTTTACCTCTTTGAAATTCCTCCTTCTCTTTGGCAACAGTCACAAGACTTGGTGAAATCATGAGCATCTTGGTGGATCGTAGGCCAGTAATACCCACACTGCAAAATTTTATGTGCAGTCTGAATACCACTATGATGCCCACCAGCAGGCGTGATGAATGGCACTCCTCTAGTATGATCATCATCCCAACCTCGGGCAAACAACGATGAATAATCCCATTAGTACAAATATAGAAAAAATAAGGCTCATCCCAAAATAACTTCTTCACATCATGCATAATTTTTTTCCTTTGGTGAAAAGACAAGTCCGATGGAATCAGATCACTTGCCAAGTAGTTAGCAAAGTCTGCGAACCAAGGAATCAGATCATGAGAAGCCGCCAATATTTGTTCATCTGGAAAAAGTTTCATTAAATTCAGCCACATCTCCTAGCTTGAGCATAGCTTCTTCCTGTAATCTGGACAAGTGATCGGTAACTTTATTTTTTGTCCCCTTTCTATCTTTCACCTCAAAATTGAACCCTTGCAGTAACAACACCCATCTGATCAACCTCAGTTTTGCATCCTTCTTAGACATCAAATACCTCAATGCAGAATGGTCAGTATGCACTATGAACTTAGTACCAATTAAGTAGGATCAAAATTTCTTAAATGCGAAAACCACAGCAGGGACTTCCTATCCAGTCATGATACACTCAAATTAGACCTCCCTAAAGAAGCGTAAGCGATCGTTATCAAGTAAAGAACCCAACTTGTAGGTTGGAGTCGATCCCACGAGGAATATAGTTTAGACTTAACTTTAACCCACGATTATATTTGTTTAGTCAACGTACTTCCGAAATAAGTAATTAAAGGGGGGGGAGGGGATTGTGAAACAAATTCTGGAAATTATGTGAATAATCAATGAGCAAGATTAAAACTTTAGTTGTTATCAAGATGAAAGAGAAACTAGGATGTACGTGTTCCCCATAAGCTAATAACGCAGTAATCTAGTAATAGTAATCCTTTCCTAGTGTATTACATTAAAAGTGATATGTTAGGTATCTCTAATTCCTTGGTCCGGCAACTAGAGAATTTCACCCCGTACCTTGGTCTGGCTATGTGTGTATATTTTACTAACCCTTACCTTTACCTCATATTAGACATCACATCAATGTATGTCTTAGTTTTCACCCTCGCACCAATTGACATTAGACTATTAGATAGTATCTCACTAAATCTATGTTGATAATTCTTTTCTTATTAACTACCTCCTTGGTCCGGCAAGTAGCAACAAGGCGAGTTCTAACGTTTGCAACCGCTAAAAAGACTTCTAAACGAAAGAATAATCAATGCATGCAATAACACTGTTCAAGAATTACTTAGTTACTATTCATACATTATTAATCACTCATGGTTCCCACAACCCTATTTATGGATTAAGATACCCAAAGTAGAAAGAGCACAATTCATATTTTTAGATGAATAAATCATGAACTTACATAATAAGTAGAAGAAACCCACAATCTCAACTTGAATTTCAAAGTCAAAATCTCCAAAACGAACTTAGGAAATCAATAATTGGTAAAATTGCAAGTTAATCTCCAAAGCCAAAAAATAGAACTAAAATAATAAGGTCTAACCCCCAAAAATGAGGTTTACATGCCCTATATATAGAAAAACAAGTCCCAACTAAAAAGGAAATGAAATAAGGAAACAAAATTTCTGGACGTGGTTGCAGTTGACGATACTGACCTACGGACGGTGGACTGACCAACGGTCCGTAGGTCTCTTCCGTGGTTTTGGACTTAGGCAATTTTTTCGAAGCATGGAACTCCAACTCTCAGTACCGAATGATGGCTCAACAACACGGACCGTGACTCGATCCATAGTCTGTGGATCCTCCTCCGTAGTCTCATACTTAGTTTAATAAAAATCAGGTACTGGAACACCTTCTTTGAATCAGTTGACGGACCTACATGACGGCCCGTAGGTCGAACTACGGTCCGTCGATCATGGTCGTGGTTCTACACTTAGTCAAGAATTCCCTAATTATTTCTTCAAGCCTTTCCCATCAATCTACACCCTGCACCTATGGGCCGTGACTTGACATACGGTCTGTAGGTCATCTCCGTAAGTGGCTTTTTCTACAACATTTCTTCAGATGTCTCCTAACTCCCACGTCTGAACTTCTTTCCTGCAAACAAGATAAAAACACATTAATAACACTACAAAATGGCCCTAGACACACACAACTCTTAAGTGAAATGTATTAAAAATACTGTAAATTCACAGTATATCAACACCCTTAACATAAATTCGTTATTTGTCCTCAAGCGACCCACTAAGACTCTAAACGACACTAGTATAGAAGCAAGCATTCAAGCCCAAGCAATCACATGGCTCTCTATCCCGACTCTCTTTTTGGGTGCAAATATTTTCTCTTAGACTCAACAAGCTAACTCATACGGATCAAAATATGACAAATATCGACCAATTAACACACAACATACATTGTTTGGCTATCACCAAGGTACCAAATTTCTGACAATGTAACTAGTGCCCTTACTTCAAACGAAATCCTTTTTTCACACAATGAATATGATATTGAGTACAAGGATTCTTTCAACACTCACGCTCAGAAGTAATTTCAAGTATAGTTTGTAACGACCCTAAATATGAACTAGTGAAACTAGAGCCTCACATGTGAGTTTGGAGTTGAGAACTTGATGAAATGATGAGAAATGAATGTGACATCCGGAAACTAGTCATTTGAACTAGTGAGTTGTAAGGGTCAACTTTAAATGGTCATATCTTTTAGCTCAAAATGAATTAGGTGGACCTTTACCTATCCAATTAAAGGTCTCTGAGTCCTCTTTCCAACGCCACCGAGTTT
>JAJOOF010012430.1:0-16144 GCA_029582545.1 Solanum lignicaule
ATTCTCACCGACATAAAATTTATTATTCTCACCAACATATAGTCACTTTAACTCATACCAACCGATTGTTAAAGTGATGAAATATTTATGGTCTATGAGCATGAAAATATAGTTGCGGATGATATTGACCAACAAATGGCTCAAAGTAACAATGTTGGCTCGTCTTCTCGATCACATGATCGAGAAATGCAAGTTCAACGTGAGAAAATTGTCCGTACTATGTGGGAGGATTATATTAAAGACTAGTACACTACAATTTATGTTGATTTTGTTTTTTATTAAATTAAAGTTAGATGAAACAATTACTTAAGTGGAGAACAAATAGCTTTGTAATAATTTATTTTGCGATTTTATAAAGTTTTGTTTATTTGATAAGATTGATTAAATAATTGAGGTTATTTAAATAGTTTTACAACTTATGAGATTTTTATGTTTATGAGAAAATACACAATACAAAAATTCTATATCGCATGTCCAAACAAAACTCATGATTCCATATTATGATACCATAAATATCATGATTCCATATCATGATACCATATCGCATGGCCAAATGGGCCCTTAGTGTGAATCTAAATTAATCGAGTTTTATCGAACATTAAGTGACTTGATTTTAACTACTCATTTCTACTCTTTCTTTTTTATTTCCAAAAGTAGTCCACTTCACCTAATTGACAAAAAATAATGTTATTTAAATATTACTGGTAAAAAGAAAATAATGTACATTTTCATCCTTTGTTTTAATCTATTTTCTGTAAAGTAAAGTAAAATAGATAAATTTGATACAGCAGAGTAAATTTTCCTGAAAGTATGAAAAAATATTTCTACTTATAAATTAAATTCATGTAAGTAAACTCGTGCGCACTTGTGCTTCTTATTAGCGCAAGTACTTCACAACTGCTCATACTTGTGGTTTGTCGCCTGTAGTAATAGCGGCAGAGCTACTCTGGTCTAAAGAATGTTAATTGACACCCCTTCGTATATAAACAGGTTTTAAACTTTTTTTATTTATTTATATATATTATTCTTTTTGTCTCTCATTTTATGTGATACTTTTTTTTTAAATTTTTTTTTTTTAAATGTCACTTTATTATAACACGAAGGCAAAAGTACTCATTACCCCCTGAACTTGAAGCTTTTTATACGGTGTACACCTAAACTAAGTTCCGTTTTAATTACCCACGAACTTGTTTATTCCTCCATCGCGTACACCTTTTTTGTCCACCTGGCGTAGAAATTGACAACACACTCTACTAGGCGCGTGAGGAAGTGTTTTTTTGCCACATCACAAAGCTACAACGGTAAAAAAACGTAAAATCTCCATTTTTCTTTAATATTTGGCATATTTTAAACGAAAAATAGGGCAAAATGTAAATGAAACAAAGATTAACACTTATTTGGTAAGAATTTCCGACAAATTTGAAATTCAAGGAGTTCCGCGAAATCAGCCCTTATTCAAAAATAACTTTAAAACGATGAATTTTAATATTTGGCATATTTTAAACGAAAAATAGGGCAAAATGTAAATGTAAAGTAAAGGAAACAAAGATTAACACTTACTTGGTAAGAATTTCAAACAAATTTGAAATTTAATCGACCAACTTCACATCTAGAAAAACCCAAATCCAAAAGGAGTTCCGCGAAATCAGCCCTTATTCAAAAATAACTTTTAAACAATGAATTTTAAATTTAAGAAATTTATTTTTTGCAATATTAATTTATCTAGGTGGCTATTATTTATCCAGGTGGAAATCCATCATCACCACTTTTGCCAGCTATCGCGCGCGTGTAGTCACAATAGGAGCAGGTGGACGAAAAAGGTGTATGCCACGGAGGAATAAACAAGTTCGGGGGTAATTAAAACAGAATTTAGTTTAGGTGTACACCGTATAAAAAGCTTCAAGTTCAGGGGGTAATGAGTACTTTTGCCTAACACGAAATAACTTAACTTTTAAATTTTTCTTTTATCCTTACTGAAATAATTTACCACCATACGAATATCCAAGGTTTGTTTTAGACCACAAATTTTAAAAATATTTTTTGTTAAGTCAAACGTTGTCACAGTTAAAATGGGACAGAGGGAATATATGTTATATTTCTGCGATATCTCCATGTGTATTTATTTTTTTATATTTTAGTTAGTAAGGCATGAAGGTAGCATATAAGAGTAAAAGATTAATACGTGGTTGAGAATTGTAATATGGAGCACTACGTTAGTTGTAGACTCGTAATTCGTAAATAGCAAATTCAGGTAGTGTTTGGCTTTTGATATTTGATATCATTTTTGATTTGTTGTATATAGGTGATTGGCCCTTCTTCTTATTGTCACATGTTCCTAGCATACATGCTTCACATTACTTTGCTATTAGTTTTCATATTTTTCTCCCTTATTATTTTTCTTCTACTTTCTATTTTAATTTGCTTGAGTCAAGAATCTTTCGAAATAAAATTTACATACACACTCTCCTTCTAAAGCCCCATTTTATGAGATTTTACTCATTATGCAAGTGATGGGACTGATAGTTATTCAAAGAAAAAAACAGAGAAAAGAAAGGACAAGTCCATGGATGGATGATTTTGTTTTCTTGGATTCCCTTATAATCTTTTTAAAGGTTTCTTATTTGAATTGGCTTTTCTCAAGACATATCATTGAAAACACTTTTGTCCAAAGACTAAAGATTAGTTCCTTTTCTTCCATTTCTCTCAAGTTCCCTAATAAGCAAATGGTTTCATTATATCTAAGACAAAATAATACTTTTCTTTGCAAACTAGTTTTTGTCATCAATGCACGTTTGTCTCACTTTTTTTTTTTTTTGGCAGAGTAACCTAGGAGATGCATATAATTTATTTGTTTGTTCGTTAGACCCTCCTACTTATTACTTTGTCAAGTACAAAAGTCTTTCCTATTTTTTAATAAGTTAAAAAAATATCAAACCAAACATATTCAGCATCCCCACCACCAATAGTAATTTCTTTTTAATGTTATAAAACCTTCCAATTAATGTTTTCTAATTATATATAAGCATGTCGTGGATCCATATATAAGAGGAGGGAAAGTGAGAAGAAGAAAAAAAGAATATTTGGTGAGATTTTTGTATGTTATCACTATTCCACTTGTTGACTCGCAGGTATGTGAATGTGAGTGAATGGTACGAATTTTAAAACTTGTGGTCTAAAATGAATGATAGAAATTTGTGTGGTTATAAATCATTTTATTAAGGGTAAAATTGATATTTTAAAGTTCAATTGTTACTATTTAATATAGAAATATGTCATTCTTTTTTGGACTGATTAAAAAGAAAAGTAAGTCATATAAACGGAGACAAATGGAGTATGACTTCTGAGTTGTATCCGCCTGACGCGTAAGAATAGAGTTGCAATTGTTCGACTTCATCAAATTTTATCTATTACTTGGTGCATGAAACAAAATTTACACATAATTAGTAACTAGCGCTAAAGTTTAATTAGTAGCTAGCGTTTAATCATAGATTTTGAAAGTAAGTTTTTAAAACAAATAATCTTAAGATATTTATATGTTCATAAAATTTGATCTAATTTAAAGATAGAATAAACAAGTAGTTTTTGAGATTTACACACACAAAACTTCAAAAAAATTCAAGTAAATTCTTTTTCAAAAACTTGAAATTTTTTACTTCAAAATTTATGGCTAAACTGAAAGGTTATGTCCTGGTGAAATGAATGAGAAGTATGTAGAGAAGTTGGAAGTTGGAGAGAAATATGGGAAAACAACAGAGTACGATTTTTTTCCCTGGATAGTAGATACATTCACTTTATTAAATTCTATCGCCTGCTAGACGCCAACTAATTTCAGACCTTTGATTCAATTTTTTCTATAAAGTTTTTTTGACTTAATAAATGACACTGCAGCTTCCTGTTGCTCACTAACTAGCTACAACTTTAGCCCCAATTACAACATTCTAATTCAATGTAACATTTTAACAGTACTAGTAATTTGAAGTTTGTCGCATTCTCTTCTCCTCTCTGCAACGCATGTGAAAAGCAATACTTTCTCCGTCTTAATTTATATGAATGATGAAATTTAAATTGTTTTTACAATGTCTAGTGTGGAAAAGTTAAACTCTTTCAAAAATTAGAATGATTTTTCTTAATTAGCGTGAAAAGGAGAAATTAAACCGTTATCAGTAAAACTAATTACATTAACTTTGACTAATAACTCAACATTAAGAGACGCTGGGTCACGCTCTTTTCACCCCCTGTCCCCAATATAAATAATTCTCACATCACACTTTTTCAAAGGGCAAAAAAAAAAAGCAGAGACAAAAAGAATGGGAAAAAGTTTCAAGCTTCGGTTCTCCAGAGTTATTGCTTCTTTCAATTCCTGCCGTTCCAAAGACACTTCGTCTCTTCCCCAAAATCCTAATTTCTTCCCACATAAGCTCACTAGTACAAAACTCATTTCCCCCGATTTCCCTCTTATTGATCAAAATCACCGTAATTACGTGCCGGAATCCATGATGATCTCCGTTGGCTGTAGATCGGAATTCAAGTGGGAGAAAGAAGAGAAGTTTCACGTGGTTTCTAGTTCCTTCGTGTCTGAAGAAGAAGAAGAAGAAGAGATCAATTTGGCCTTACGACCTCCTCTTACTCCTCCGCGATTCAGTAGAATTGTTGTTGAGAAGAAGAAGAAACAGCAAGTTAAAAAAACGAAAACAAAAGGTAGAATAATCCGTATGAGTACTTCCTCAGCTGATGAGTACAGCGGGATTTTAAGCGGTACTACTGATTGGGATAATAATAATGAAGAGGAAACTGAAACTTTAGTTTCATCTTCCAGAAGCTGTTTCGATTTCTCAAGCGATGACTCATCTACTGATTTCAACCCTCAGTTAGAAACCATATGTGAGACCACTACAATGAGGCGTCGTCACAAGAGAAACGTTACCACCAAGAGGAGACTCAAGCATTCTAGATCAAGTTTTTCCTCTTCAAAAGGTAAAAGTATTATTTGTATAGATATAATCGTTTATATTTACAAATAATTTTACAATAACATTCATAAGTATAATTTCACGTGTCGATCCCAAAGATATCCAACAAGAACAACAACTAGCATAGCCAGTGAAATTCCACTAACTGCGTCTGGAGGATAAAGTGTATGCGAATCTTACCATTATACCTCGAGGCTGTTTCCAAAAGATATCCCGGCTCAAGTAAATGCATATAATATTTAGAGATCGATAATTTTATTAAAATATTTCAATTGTATTTTCTTTATGAAATAGTGTGTATAATTGTCATACAAATATATGTGAATTGCTTTAACTTTTAGCTTAATCAAAATTCATTACACTAATTAAAACGGAAAACTATTTAATTTTCATTATGTCTCAACATGCTTCCTTTGGTACTTACTTATTTTTGGGTCGAATATGTGAAAATATATTTTGGAAAGACTTTTGTTGCACTAGTATTATTATATCTAAAAGTGTGTAAAAAAAAATCTACTTAATTATATTACGTCTGAACAGGTAGAAGATCGTCAGTTTCTACATCATCAGACAGCGAGTTACCAGCAAGGTTATCGGTATTCAAGAAGCTGATACCGTGTAGTGTGGATGGGAAAGTGAAGGAGAGTTTCGCGATAGTGAAGAAATCTCAGGACCCGTACGAAGATTTCAAGAGATCAATGATGGAAATGATTTTAGAAAATGAAATGTTTGAGAAGAATGAGCTAGAGCAGCTTTTACAATGTTTTCTGTCGTTGAACGGAAAGCATTATCATGGAGTGATAGTTGAGGCTTTCTCCGACATTTGGGAGACTTTGTTTTTAGGTAATAATGATAATGATAATGATAATGATAGAGTAAGGAGGATGTCAATTCATGATCCCCACCCACCTACTGTAGGTAGAAGAAGAACCTCCCTTTGATTAATCCATGTCGTTAATCATGATTTAGTTGTTAATGGAGTAATAAATTTAACTTTTCTTTTATGTTGTTAAATCATGATTTAGTTAGTGTTTAACTGGAGTACGATATTTAACTGTTTTTTGCTAATGCTACTAATAATCATCATTTTGCTTTCTAAATTCTGAAACTACCTTAAGCATTTGCACCTAAACTTGTTTTTTAAACTAAAATTGATGGTGCAGAAATTTAGTGGAGGTGGGAGTTTAAAGATGGACAGAGTAGTAAAAAAATAATTTAGGCTTGATGAACTAGTAAAAGTATTCAAAATGTTAAGAAATAACAAACAAAATACAGAGATTCAACGTCTAAAATATATACATAAAAATATTTTTCACTTCAACATAAAGAGAGTTTAATGTGTTACTTCTAACTCCGGCCTGGATATATAAAAGGACAATGTAAAATTTAGTATAATAGCAAGCTAATTATCTTCTTTTTTTCAGATTATAAATAATAATAAGAAATTTACTTTAATAATTGTCAATCATGACTGCTTTTGGTTGTCTTTTTGACCAAGGGGTATACCTTAGCAATGAGAAAAGAACAAGCCAACAACACGCCTATATCTATGGAATGATATATACTATCTTCAACACCATTTGGTTTAAGCTTTTTAATTTCTTAAATATTTTAATACATTCTATATCTATAATTTAACATCACATAAATCAAAAAGGTATTTTACTTATAAAATTTCATATCCATCGATTCACTGAGTGACTTTTTCTTACTGTTGCGCTGGAGTCCCTATCTCTTAAAGGGTTGGTGTGGCAGACTTCCCCCTTGTTTGTCGATTGAAGAAAGCCTTATATGGTTTCAAACAAGCGAGAAAGGCCCTTTCTATCTTATTAGTCAAGCGCGCTAGCTGCAATAAAAAAGCAGCGCTAACGAGCAAGAAAGGGGATGCGCAGTGCGCTAAGGCGCAATATGAAACTGAACCCATATGGCAGAAAGAAGCGGCGGATACGTCTGTTGGGGTTCATTCATGTTCAATAAACTTCAAACAAAAAGAGATTCGGATATCAGAGTTGAGCGGACAGGCGACGGGAGGATGGGGGAAGAGTAAAGACAAGACGAAAGCAAAAGTTCCAGCATCTTACTTTACTAGTTTCATTTTCGTATGATAGTCACCCTTTTCTCACTGCTCCCTTTCTCGGTAAAGCAGAGTGAGCAGCTTCTTGAGTCAAAACAAACAAATCAATTGAAACGTAGGGATTATGTTAGTGAACAGTCAAACTTTAATTTGTAGTGAGAATTGGAAATTGATTCGCTGGTTCTGACTGGTCAGGATTGATGGATGGAACATAGATGTAACCTAACAAAGAAACTGCAAATTATAAATTCATAACGTCTTCCCCAAAATGTGTATAAATTTCCATCAACTTTAATAGATTCTTTTATGTTTAACAATTTTCCAGGATTCCCTCAATCGTTGCATCTATCATATAGAAACAACAAGTCTATGCTAGGATCAATGGCGAAATTAGAATCCATAAAGAAGTAAAGTCGCGTAGAAATCAAGAATATTAAAATATATATATATATATATATAAAATATTTTAACTTAACTATATATTGTAATGTAATTTTTGGACAAAGAAATTTGAGATTGATCGAATATACATGGCTCCGCCACTAGCTATGACATCAAAATTTAGGCTTGATAAAAGTGGATTTGACGTGAAAGGAGTCATTACGCGATATATATGACCATTGACTGATCCCTAATTTTACAGCAAAGCGACACCCATGAAACACGCATCAGAAATTTTACTTACTTTTATGATGCCTCGTCTAGTCAGTCAACTTGTTTTCTACAAATAATTGGTATAAAATTACACTAATGTAGAATTAGCCAACAAAAACTTATTACAAGTAGTAATTAGTTTAAGTTATACATAGTCTTGATTTGTTATGTTATCAGTAACAACATACGTATGAAATTTCATGAGTGAAGTTTGGAGAGGGTAGAGTGTACATAAAACTTATAGTTGCCTTGTAAAGATAAAAAAAAATTGTTTTCTGAAAGACTCTTGGATCAAGAGAATCAAATCAAAGCAATTATGGAGAAAAAAATACGACAATAAAAATGACACGTCAACTAATAATGGAACATTATAAAAAAAAATTCATACTGCAATTATAGATATCTTTTACGAGGAAATACTTTTATTGGGATACATATGTATATGATCAAAAAACTCACATTCAATCAAGTCATCATGGGTTGAAAGAGAAAAATATGATACAGTTAGAATAGTATTTTTTTTTTTTACTTTAATCGTGCATTCGAACGTATAATCTTGAAAGTTTATAAAATAATTTACATATTGAGAAGAAGGGATTATTATTTTCAGGTGCTCAAACGGAAAAGTTAATTTGTTATTTTTTACATATATATATGACAATTATTAAACCCCTTTATTATATCCAAGACAAAAAGGAGGGGACTCTAGATTAAAAACAGAATGATTAGCAGTTGTATCATTGTTATCTATCTAAAATATTAAATATTAATTACAATGAGTATAAAAGATAATGTAACATCCTAATTGAAATGGAAGGAACCTAGAGAAAGCTTTTTCATCCAGCAAACTTATTAAATTTGGAAGTATGTCATTTTACTTGTATCTTGTTCTATCTAAAATATTACAAGTAGTATAAAAGAGTTTAAATTATGTACATTAATAATTTAAAAAAATACTGTATATACAATCAGATCATATTTAAGCCTTTAAGGCAATATTCCAGGCAATTAGTCTTCGAAGCTTAAGTTACATATATTATCAGTGTAAGATATTTGATATATTATAAAGTTCGTCAAAGAATATTTCCACCTAACCCTCCTTTATAAAATTAAATTTATCATTTAAAAAACTGTTGTAATAACATAAAAGAAGAGCTAGCTAGCTAGAATAAGACAAAAAGATTTCTAGTACTGCAGTAAGCAAATTTAATTTTTTATTACATAAACTGGAAGTGACAAGATAAACTGTAAATACACTTTTTTCGTGTGCAATGAAATGTAATATCTGAGATCTCTCAGTTAACTGTATAAATATTTTAACGCGTGCCTCAGTCCCTGACCTAGCGCGGATAGCATTCCGATTATGGATTCGGTCGAACTCCGTAGCAAGTTTTGATCAAGCTCTTGTATTTATATTAAACACTCATTGAATATCATATGTATAAATTATTAATTGTCGTTTGGTAGCTTGATAGAGTTATGCATGTATTAATTATGATCGAATTTATGTAGTATTTTATATAGAAATTAGTTATGATTGTGTAGTTATTCACCTTCTATTTTGCATAAAATTATACACAGATTAGTGGATTTTTTAATTGCAAATCAAACACCACATTAATTTTATACATGATGAATTTTCCTCCAAACCAACTACCAAAATGTGGTATTTTTTATGCAAGATTTAATACGTGCATAATGCATCTCCAAACTAGCTACCAAACAACAGAACTTAATAATTTTTAAAGACTAAAATTTTGAATTCATAAATTTCAAATCCCGACTCTACCTCGGTGTGACTGGCCATGCGAGCAGCAAAAGTGGAATAGGGTTAGATTACAGGTACGTTAGCTGCATGAATATGGGATAAAGACACTACCTTTTTCATGATTACTATAAATTCTTTGGCCTTTGGGCTCTGAACAATTCAAGTTTCCTCAATTGTTGATAAATTTACTGATACAAGGCATCAGAGATTTTTTCAAACCTTTAATCAAGACAGTAGGCCTAAAATGGAGGGGCAACTTGTTAAATGAAGCATAACTTTTTTATTTTACAGTTAGTGGTTTTCATATTCCATCAATTCCTTCATAATACTGCTGCTACCTACTTATACTTTACTATTGATTGTGCAAATCCAAAATCTTTGCTTTATGCATCGTGATCTGAGTTCGAGATCAATAAAGTGCAACTTTTCACTTCTCTACTTTATTATATTAATCTCATAGACAAAACCAAGAGGGATGTTAAGGGAGGGAAACCTTTTAAACGATTAAACAAATGTTTCTTTAAAAAATTTACGATAATTAATTAATTAATGTATTCACTGCATTCCAATTTATGTGAAATTGTTTGACTGAACAAGAAATTTTAAAAATATGAAAAAACTTTGCAGTAGTTCAAAATTATCCTTAAAATAAATGAATTTTTAAATAAGCGAGTATATATTTGTAATTTCTTGCCAGATAAGTGGGATCAAACATCATTAAAATGCTGATAGCAGTATTAAACATCTGTCAATTAAGAAAATGTGTTTTTTTTAAGGTCCAATTAAAAAGAAAAGTGTGAGGAAAGTATATTCTACCTTGAAAGTGGGTAAATATTTGCCGATTTTGGTTAGTACTTGTAGATTTGGTAATATAGCTATAATAGTTCAAAAAGATATTTTTTGGTAGTTTGCAAGGAGATCTCGGTATTGGTTTTAGTAGAATATATATTTTAGTTCAAAATTCGCAAGTGTTTGGAATATTTCGTTTTGGAAAATTATTTTGGGTGATTTTTGAAAATAATCAAGAAAGATTGGTAAAAAACTGTGATATTTTATTTTAGAAAAAACATATTCAGATGTGTTTTGTATTTGTCAAAAGCAACTAATAGAAAAAGGATCGAATTAATCGAGAAAAGCCATGAAGGCCCTTGGTTTTGGCCCAAGTTGGTTTTGTCAAACCACTCTTGGATACACTTACTTTAAACGATGGTAACACCGTACCTAGTAAGGCTCGAACCCAAAACCTACTATTAAAGATCACTATTAAAGATGAGATCGATCTTTCTTTCATCATTTACTACGTCATAATAAAAAACAGTAGGAAAATAAACAATGAAGGAAATTAGAAATAAGAATAATGTGACTTGATATGCAGTGTATACTATACTAAGCTCAAACGGTCACATATAAAGGAGCTCTTATAAAACTTTCAACAAACGTGAAAACATTTAAATCAAACTACAAATTCTCTCTTATACATATCCCTGCGCCTTACCATATAACCCTCACATTCAACACTGAGCAAAAATATCACTCTTCACGACACAGATAATCTAGTCTAGCGTACCAAATGGGATTTCAAGTGAGGAAAAGGTGGTCCTCAGAACGCGTTATGCGAATACCGAGGCATTTGACAAAGAACATGGGGCAAATGGGTAGCCGAAATCAGAAAGCCAAAGAAGAGAAGAAGGCTTTGGTTAGGATCTTTTGCTACAGCAGAAGAAGCTGTTGTGGCTTATGATGAAACAGCTAGGAGATTATATGGACCAGATGCTTACCTTAATTTACCCCGCATGAACAAATCACAAAAGTTCAAATGGTTCACTTCAAGCAACAACTTGTTTCATCAATATTCCCTAATAGCACTGGGTTGCTAAACTTAAGCGTTCAGCCTAATGTTCATGTAATTCACCAAAGAGTTCAAGAACTCAAGAGAACATAGGCAGCATCATCATCTTCAAGTTCATCAATCAGTGATCCCAAGAATGAAATACAAAACTAAACTAAACAACCCCACTTGACAATTCCACATGTGGAGGAGAAAAAGGAAGTCAAATTCTCGTCATGAAACAAAGTAGTGGTTCATGATCAAGAGAAGCCTCAGATTGATCTGAATGGATTTCTTCAACAGATTGGAATACTGAAAGAGATTATAAACAGCCTGATAGAGGTTATGATTGTAAAATCAGTTGTTTCACAAAGTGGGGAGTTTTACTTAGAGATGACAATTCAGTTGCTAATTTCTTTGCTGATACAACAAGTTACAATTAAGACACACTGTGCAATAACAGGTATAGAAGATCATGAGGCAGCAGCAGAGGCTAGTAGATTTGTTGATGCTTACAATGTGAATGATGTGCTTATGTTTCCCTCTTCTCTATGGAACTTCTGAAAATACTGAACCATTTTAATAGGTCTACCGTCTATACGACTAGATTTATCGTAACTGTTTGTATGCACCATCTTACTAGAATCAAAATCATCACCAACTAGAGGGGAAACCTTTCAAACCACTCCTGGGTAATCAATCCCCTGTTCTTTAGGGGTGGGAGGATATTTGCTGATGTTAGCAGACTTGAACAAGCTAACGGAAACCTTGATCATTGGCATTCTTAACTGACTTTTCCTTGGGAGGTCCAACAAAATTCCAAAAGGAAAATAAAGAAGGGGGGGGGGGGGGGTATCTAGCCTTTAAAGACAACAAATACATAATTTTTACAGTAAGCAATGACATCAAAATGATAATTCATGATGTTACTACAAGCTTAGTCTAAGGTTTACCAGCAATTTGAAGAATATGATTCTGGCAATATGATGAAAAAATCTAAAATCACTTGTAGATAAGGGCATCGCGACCAGGTCCTATACCAATGTAATGGATAGGGACCCCAACAAGCTCCTCTATCCTTTCTACATACTCACGTGCAGCCTTAGGCAAGTCAGTATACTTCCTGATGGAAGAAATATCACTCTTCCACCCAGGCAAAACTTCATACTCCACCTAATATAGATGATAAATAATAGAAGTCAAAATACAGGAAAATACAAAATGGTGTTAAGATACACGCAACAGGAGGGAAGAAGATTCAATATGCATAATGAAGGTCTCTAGATATGAACAGCCAATAGGAAAAAATTATGATATATGGGAGAAAACGACAGATTGAAAGAACAAAGAAGTACCAAAAAAATCAGGAAACTTCGTTTTTTTCCATCTCCCAATAATAGGGTAAAGGAAATCAAACAAAAGTTAACTCCTCACAAATGAAACTTTAATGAAAAAGATTTATGCTTTTCAGCGACACCAATGCGTTAATACGGCTCAATTTCCCCAAACATTCACATGAAAGTTGGAACTAATAATCTGGGTTTCCAAACACCACAATATCATGCAAAAGGATGTTGAAAAAAGAAAGAAAGAAAGATAAAAGAAACTTACTTTTATTTGCTCAAGAAGACGAAGATCAGAGGGAAAAGAATTTAATGCTGAGCCATCGGGATGCCTGTAAGTAACACCCAATTGAATTTCTGGTAGATCTGACAGAACATCTAGTTTTGTTAGGTTAAGAGAAGCAAATCCATTTATTTGACAGCAGAATCTCAGTGCAACTATGTCTAGCCAACCACAGCGACGCGGACGTCCAGTAGTTGTGCCAAACTCCTGCCCAGCAAAACGAAGAAGGTCACCACCTTTGCCCATGATTTCTGTTGGAAAAGGACCAGAACCAACTCTTGTGGTATATGCCTTAACCTGCAGGAAAAACATCAGTTAAAAATGTTTACTGCTCTACACTAAATGCAAACTGAAAGACCATGCAAAGTGAACAGGTTCCAAAGAGCTAGTTGATATGAGGATCATATTCTTTCACAAAGAGCTGGGTGCATTGCACGTTTAACCGATTGACAATGATATATGTACTGCAATATGTTTTTGGAAAGATAACACTAGCTTTATTCCCATAATATTAGCTAGACTATCAGATAAAATTGAATATCATGAGAATTCTTTGTTCTTCAGTGTAAAATGGCAAAAGCTCCCTTAAGAAAATAAACCAAGTTTGCTTACCACACCAACAAGATCACCAACAACTCTGGGAGCAATGCCAAGACCTGTGCAGATTCCACCAGCCGATGGACTGGATGAAGTCACAAAAGGGTATGTTCCAAAATCGATATCCAACATTGTTGCCTGGCCACCTTCCACCAAAATCTTCTTTTTCTGAGATATAGCATCATTCATGAAGTGCACAGTATCTGCAACAAAGGGTTCCAATCTCTCAGCAAATTTCTTATAGCGTTCCACTTCTTCCCTGAGCATGTCAGGACCATACTTAAAGCCTGGGAATCTTGCGGCGGCATCTGATAATAAAAGATCAAGCTTTTGGGGGAATGTGTCCATATGCCTTAAATCACTTACTCTTAAGCCATTTCTAATAACCTTGCTTGAATAGCATGGCCCAATGCCTCTCTTGGTGGTTCCAATAAAGGATTTAGCTAGCTCAGCTTCTCTAAGCCCATCTATTTCTTGGTGAAAATCAAATAACAAGTGTGCACGATCAGATACCAAGATCCTTCCTTGGCAAGAGACTCCATTAGCTTCAAGACCATCGATTTCTTTAAAAAGTCCCGGTAGATGCACCACAACTCCATTACCAATAACACATAGAGTTTCCTCGTTGAGAATCCCAGAAGGGACAAGGTGCAGGGCAAACTTCTTCCCCTCAGAATTGTAAATAGTGTGCCCAGCATTTGCTCCACCCTGAAAGCAAGAAACGTTATTGAAGAGCAACAAGTTCATCTCTCAGGCAATATAAGTGAAATGGAATGACATGATAGCAAAAAATATTAAGTTTAAAACAAATTGGTTATAAGTAATACATATGAAACATAATACAAAAATATTTGATATAAACATTGATAATTTCATAATATAGAATTTGAAACAGTTCTCCATAGAAACTATGAAACCCAAGGTTTCACTAGGCATCTTTAGGAGGCCTCCTTTATCCTAATTCACCCACTTACAGAAACCAAGTATATCTCACAGAACTTTCAAATAACAAAGCAAATACTGTTCTTGATATGGCCTAAAATTTACTCCAAGACGTTAGCTTTGCAGTATCAGTGCTATTTAACTGGTTAAAGCAAGTTATTACTCACATTTATAAGGTTAACAAATCATGCATATCAAATTGTTTATGAACATAAACTCATATAAATATACCTGACAACGAGCAACAATGTCGAAATGCTTAGCCAGTATATCAACGAGCTTTCCCTTTCCTTCATCGCCCCATTGGCAACCCAACACGCCGGATACCTGACTGAGTGACTCAATTCGACTCATCCCTGACTCATTAACCCCTTGATGGTCGACTACCGAGGCAAGCGGCTTTGTCGAACAAACGATAACTGAAGGAGTCTTCTTCCTCTGCTGGAACTGATTGAACCTACAACTATAGGTCCCATTGCAACCGAGGATCCCATTCCGGTGAGTCGCCGTTGCCGTGGTGATTGGATTGGAATCGAGCCTTAGAGTTGAGATGTTCATGGTAATGGTAGTGCCGCGGCGGCGTGCGGTTGCGCTGTGCACGCTAAAAACGGAGATATGCAAGAGAGAGGAATGAGAAATGAGGAGGAAAATGTTATTTTTTCAGGGTTTAGGTCCAAATTCCAATTCATTACGTGCGGCAAATATTATACGTATTCATATCTATTCTTTTCTCCCTTTGTTTCCTTTTCTATTTATTGGACAACTTTATTATCCTTGTTAAAAATAAATTAAGATATTTGTTATTTTAAAAAATTAAAATATAATTGAATACAATAAATATTGACTAGAAAATCTAAGTGAATAGCAGTAAAACACATACTCATATTTTAATATTGATGGTTTGAATTAACTTTCTTTTTTTAAAGAGAAATTGATGTTTTAAATGATTAAACATAACAAATAAAGATATAATAGTCAAAAGTCAAAACATATCGTTTTCAAAAGGCGTGTAAATAAAACAAAATGACAAGTAAATTAATCCCGTGAAAGTATTTTTTAAATGACATTTACTTTAGGTACATCCACAAAATTCAAAATTATTTTTTACTTTTTAAATCCTTGTCAAGTAAAATTCAAACAAACAAATTACAACAAAGGAGAGTATATAATTAAATTAATCCCGTGAAAGTATTTTTTAAATGACATTTACTTTAGGTACATCCACAAAATTCAAAATTATTTTTTACTTTTTAAATCCTTGTCAAGTAAAATTCAAACAAACAAATTACAACAAAGGAGAGTATATAATTAAATTAATCCCGTGAAAGTATTTTTTAAATGACATTTACTTTAGGTACATCCACAAAATTCAAAATTATTTTTTACTTTTTAAATCCTTGTCAAGTAAAATTCAAACAAACAAATTACAACAAAGGAGAGTATATAATTAAATTAATCCCGTGAAAGTATTTTTTAAATGACATTTACTTTAGGTACATCCACAAAATTCAAAATTATTTTTTACTTTTTAAATCCTTGTCAAGTAAAATTCAAACAAACAAATTACAACAAAGGAGAGTATATAATTAAATTAATCCCGTGAAAGTATTTTTTAAATGACATTTACTTTAGGTACATCCACAAAATTCAAAATTATTTTTTACTTTTTAAATCCTTGTCAAGTA
>JAJOOF010012431.1:0-20835 GCA_029582545.1 Solanum lignicaule
ATTTCCTATTGAAAGCATGTACCCAACGATTTATCTCAACTTGTATTGCGGTCACATCCCAAGAACCTTCCCCACACTTGATTTTCTTGTTTATTTTGTTGTTTTATCACTTGTTACAAAACCCCTTTGATATTTGACACTTCTGTGTCACCCCTTTTAATTTACAATGTATTTTATCGCAAATGTTTTTAGCTACGACTAATTCAAACGAAATTCTAATTAGCTACTGATTCTCAAAACCGCTCCCTTGGGACACGACCCCAACCCTTGGTTGGGTTACTATATTATCGACGATCGTAGACACTCATACCGTAGGATAGTGTCGTTGGTCATGATAAGCATCAAAATGGTGCCGCTGCCGGGGAGTGGTGTTATTTGAATTATTTTTTTTGCTTAATAGAATTTCTATTTTTATTAGTTGTAGTTTACTAACTTAACTTTTAGTTGTGTTTTATTGGTTGTGGAAACATTGCAGAAATCATGAGTGTCAACGGTAGTAACGCGAGCCAGGTAGGCCATCAGGATGACATCGGAAATCTCCATGACGTCCAAGAACCCAATCTCAATGATCTGCATCTCATGGGAGGTGTTGGAGCTATTCATCTGCCCCCAGCAGAAGGAAACGCAGTATTCCACATAACTAGCACCATGTTACAACTTCTGCAACTAAAGGGGATTTTCAGCGAATTAGCTCACGAGGACCCACACGAGCATCTTCAAAACTTCGTAGACGTGTGTGGACCATTCACATTCAAATACATTTCTCAGGAATCAGTTCAATTGAGGTTATTTCCTTTCTCATTGATGGGTGAGGCGTGCAAGTGGTTAGCCGAGTTGCCATGTAACTCAATCACTTTGTGGGAGGAGTTGGTGAATGCATTCAATGTGCGATTTATCCCTCCCTCAAAGATGATGACTATCCGGGATATCATCCAAAGCTTTAAGCATCTGAATGATGAACCTCTGCATAAAACCTGGCTCAGATTTAAAAACTGGTGCAACAATGCCCAACACATGGTCTTCCTGACAATGTGCTACTTCAATACTTCTACCGGAGTCTAAACTCGATAAACAAGGGTTTAGCTGACCAACTCTCACCCGGAGGCTTAATGCAGCAGCCATACGCAGTGGCAGTTCAACTCTTTGATGGTATGACAACTATCAACAAGGCGTGGTACACCCGCGAAGATCAAGTCTCACCGGTCACATTTCAACTATATAAGGAGCAGGTTGAAAAAGACAATGAGAGAGATCAAAATATGGCCAAGATCATGACACAGCTTGATATTCTATCCAAAAATGTCATGGGGACTAGTACCCGTGGTGTCAATGATGTGGGGGTCAGGTACGCAATTCTTGAAGAGGCAAGTTTCGACGCTTTGTATAATGAAGAGGTAAACTTCCTAGCCAACCAAGGTGGTGGTTATCGATCAAACTACCCAAGGCAGGGTGGAAATCAAGGTTGGGTCAGAGATGAAGGATGGAAGGATAGAGAATGGAGAGACCAAAATCCTAATTGGAAAGATGGGGAGAAAGAGAAATATGTGCCTCCCCACGAGCGCCAAAAGCCAAAGGACTTGGAGGGTAGTAGGTTTGAGGATATGCTCTTGCGCATCCTCAACAAAGTTGAAGGGTCGGAGAAAATGCTGAAGGGCATGAAAGAAGATGTTTCCACCCTCAGCCAGATCGTTACCTCCCATTCAGTTTCAATCAAGCAATTGGAGACCCAAATGGGTCATATCTCGTCTCACCTAAATCCGAGACAAAAAAGGGGCTTGCCTAGTGACACTATGGCTAACCCCAAGAGTGAGAGTTGAAGGTGGACTAGCGTCATGCCACGACATTAACTAAGGCGCTGTTTGGGAGGCAACCCAAAACCCTTTATTGCTTTGTTTTACTTTGAGAAAATAATGGTGTGTAGTTTGTACAGCTTGTAGCAAGGGAGGCGAATGAAATAATATATGGAGGCAAACAACGGGTCCAGTTGGCGGATCGCCAATGACATCGGCGAACACGATCCTTTCCGCCAGGTGACTCAAGGCAATGTCAGTTGGGATTTTGTAGAAAGTCGGTAATCAATAAAAAATTAATGGCGGATCGCCAACCATGTCGGCGATTGCAATATAGACCGCCGTTGGGATCCTCACATGAGTTGCGAGTCTTGTTACATTTGGCGAAGAGCGTACCCAATGTACATCGCCGAATGAGCAGAAACTGGATGATTTTTGCAAGCCACAGGTTTAAATATTTTGGTTCATTCATTTTCTCTCATTTCTTCATCCTACCAAACCCACACCTGCACTTTAGTTTTATATTTCTTGCAAGTCTAAAGTATTGTAACTATCAAATTGTGCACGGAGTTGGATCTCATTGCTACCTCGCACTTCATTAGCATCCGATTCGGCACTAAAGGTTGGTGATTCAAACCCCGTGTTTAATTTAGTAAAATTGTACTCATTTGAATAGTGTTGATATTGTCAAGTCTTGGCTGAATCTCTGCGTTGATGGCATTTCATACATCATTGAATGCCATTCAGATAATCTTTGCGTAATTGGTAGAATCCAAATCAACTGTGCTCTAATTTGAATTAATTTACCGCGGGGGTGTGATCCTATTATGGGTTTTATTATGAGTTTGTGCTATATGGACTTGAGTTTCTTTTACCAGGGTTGCGAGGTTGAGGCTTGAAATCACGTAGAGTATAGGCGTGTTGAGTTAGTTGGCGAGCCGGACCTAGCTCTCTAAATCACTCGGCGATTCGCCTAACTGCTCTTGTCATCTTTCATTAACAGCAAATTTGGGTTATTTAATCTGTAAGAATCGGCGATAAACCTGCTATCGCTGAATATTTTCCGCGACGCGCCAAGAGGCCATTTAATTCACCCTTCTTGCCTGCACTCTTAGTTCCTTTATGCGCGAATTTCAATAACTAACCTAAGTGAGTGAGCACGTCATCAACTAGTGTAGAAGGTGATGATACACTTACCATTCTCCTGCTCTGTTTAAGTAATTTCTAACTTTTCTCGAAGCCTTTGCAGAAATGGGAAAACCAAAAGTTGCAGGAAGAGACATGCCACCACGACATATAAGAGCAAGAGATTTCAAAAGAGATGAAAAGATAGCAGAATTGACCAAAGAAAGAAGGGAGAGTAAGAAAGCAAGTGCCAGTGGGAGGATTCCCATTGATCCCACCATTCCTTCATGGAGACGCAGATTATACACAGCCGTAAATTCCTTTTTGGCGGCCCATGACGTGGATAGAATGGTTGAAGCTAAAGTCGCTGCAGAAGCTAGAACAAAGGAACACAATGAAACCCAGAATGACAACTCGGGGACCATTGTCGAGTTTCAGATTAATGCAGCAGGCAACAATGCTTCGACAGATGAAGCAAATAGGTAGATAGGACCTTTGTCTACCCTTCTCTCTTAATTACTAGCATCTACTTTTGGATACTTATTACTTGCATTTGAGGACGAACACTTTTATTTGTGGTGGGGTGAAGCCTACACACACCTTTTGTGTTGACATTCATGTTTTGTTCTATATATATTTGGGTTGTCTGCTTTAATTTGTGTTTTAAATACTGCGTTTCTGTGGATGTTTGAGTTCATGGCTCCTGTTGTTCTAATTGAAAATAATTTTGATCCTTCCGAAAAAATTTTGCCACCTCTTGTGTTGAAAGTGACTGTTCTTTTGCAAAAAAATTGAGTCTCAATTTCGATCAATACCGATGACTTGAATAGTGCTCCCAATTGAACAAACATGAATGCACGGCTACGACGAGGCCAAATGAAGTTACATAGACAATATGTGCACTCTTTGCATCTCATTGTGACTAGCCATTTATCGAATTGATTTTCTTGTGAGGACCGTTGCACACTAGCGACGTGTCTAGTCTTGTTTGACTGAAGTATCGATGCCTTGTGTGATTAGCTTACTTTGAACCATGCATGAATAAACCTAGAATTTGCCCCGTTAGTCTGATTGATTTAGAAAGGTGTACTCTTGAGATGATCTTAGGCAACTTTTGAAGAGTGTGAACCAATTTAACATATACCTTTTTTTGTGGCCTATCCGTGAGCGTGTGAAACTCTCTTGAACACCCCTTGAACCTTACCTTTTTTTTGGAAGAACATTGATAAACCCTAGACCTTACTTGATCCGCTACCTATAATCCTCTTGAATTGTGGTTTAGTGAATAGCCAACTTAGGACAAAAAGCCTAAGTTGGGAGTATGGTGAAAAGGAAAAGGAGAAGTCAAGAAAGTGCTATAAGAAGTCCCCTTTAACCTATGATGTTGCAGAAAAATGGAACCCTCTTATAAAAGATAAAAAAAATGAATGAAAAAGAAATTGGTGGAATAAAGGACAAATGATTTTGGGATTCCAAGCAATTCATGGGAAATGAATAAAAGGATGACTTTAAAAAGAATTGATAAAGGAAAAGAAGGGAATGCCTTGAGAATACCGCATCTCATGAGGAAAGAGTCACTGAGCCTTAACGACCATACCTTTACACTAAGCCTCATTACAAGCTTTAGAAAGACCTTTTTTGATCTTGAGTAAGCTGGATCGAAAGTCAATTGGAAAATAAGGCAAACCTATGAGTGAAAACATGCATTGTGTTCCTCTTTTTGAGTGTGAGCGTTGTATCTGATTCCTAATCTTAAATTGACTCATATATGTGTGTGAATATGGAATCATTCTTTACGTGAGGGCATTTAGATACTTTTGTTGAGCTTGAACGTGCAAAAGTAGCAAGTATTGCGAGCATGAGAATCTTTGGTAATGGTGTGTCACAATTTGAATTTTTGAGTACACAAGTGATCCTTGCATAAGTAAATTGAGTCTTGTTGTTTGCATTCATGATTTAGTCTTGTGTAGCACTGTTTGAGGCACCCTATTTGAACTGCTAAACTTGAGTTTGCTTGAGGACAAGCAAAATTTTGAGTTGGGGGTGTTGATGAGTCGACAAAGTGGACTCATTTAGGGCTTTATTTTAATAGAAATAGTGTCCTCGAATGCTTGTTTTATCTCAATACCTGATTAAAATGCTTAAGTTTCAGGTATTTGAAGTTTTACTGGAAGCATGGACACTTAGGCTCAAAACGGAGCAAAAAGGGCTGAAAAGAACAAGAAATGAAAGTCTGTTGATCACCGAGCCCAACTTGGCAAGTCGCCGAATTGACATGCACCACCCTTTGTTCCAGTACGCGAAGCCTTGAAGGAAGTGGATCGAAAGGCGAGGAAAGGAGCAATCGACGAGTCGCCGATTAGTTCTGCGAAGCAGTACTGTACCGCCCAATGATCTAGAATACGAGGATGCTGAAGGCAAGACACTGAAGGCGATGAGCTGATTAAAGGGCAGATCGCTGAGTTCATCGGTGATCTCGACTAATGTCGCCGAACGATCCTCCGCAGCACAATCTGTGAAAACTATAAATACTAGTTAGAGTTGTAGTCTTAGGGTGGAACATTACAGAGTAAAAATTTATTATTAGTCTATACTATTTTTTTGTATTTCTCTCTCAAGTTTGGAGAGGGTTTTGTGGAGACTTGAAGAAAGGAGTTCATCTTCCCCAAGTTGGAAGTGGAACTTCTTTATTCTTCTTCCGTAGCTTAATTCAAGGTTTAATTTCTGATGCCTAGTTGATTTCTTTATCATGTTAGGTATAATTTCTTATTTCTTGATGTGTGGCTAAAAAAACCCCATTCTTAGGGTGTTATTTAGCAAATATGGGTTGTTATTCTTGTTGGGTCTTGCTTGCTGATAGGTTAGATGTATTTTAATGGTGATTTCACCTAGTGGTTGTGGTTTAATCTAAAGGGTTTGTAGTTGCAAATACAAAGTCACCCATGTGTTTTCGGCTTGCCCGAAAGGGAGGTCGCGAAGCCAAAACCACTAGACTGATGGCCTAAAGAGTGGGTCGACATGAGGTTTAGCCCGAGAGGGTAAGCCCTAGTCCCATATCCTAACACTCAGCTCGAGAGAGTGAGTACGGTAAGGCGTAGGCTGGTCTTCATGCGGTAAATGGGTGTCCGAGAGGAACACATTTGAAACGGGGTAGGTTGCCCGAGAGGGAACTTATTTCCATTTAAAGCTTAGCCTAGTCACTATTGTCTTGCAAATTTCCTATTGAAAGCATGTACCCAACGATTTATCTCAACTTGTATTGCGGTCACATCCCAAGAACCTTCCCACACTTGATTTTCTTGTTTATTTTGCTGTTTTATCACTTGTTACAAAACCCCTTTGATATTTGACACTTCTGTGTCACCCCTTTTAATTTACAATGTATTTTATCGCAAATGTTTTTAGCTACGACTAATTCAAATGAAATTCTTATTAGCTACTAATTCTCAAAACCGCTCCCTTGGGACACGACCCCAACCCTTGGTTGGGTTACTATATTATCGACGATTGTAGACACTCATACCGTAGGATAGTGTCGTTGGTCACGATAAGCATTAACATGCTCTTACCATATTCAAGCTTAACCCAAATCCTAAGGTTCGGGTTCTATACCTCTCTGTAGGGAGTCTCATCCTAAAAGTTTACTTTTTACCACCTCATTTAATCAACATTGGATCATATAAAGAACTAACTCATGCTTAACAACACCATATTCAAGCTTAGTATTCTAACAACTCCATGGACTCTTACTAACTAACTCCTGAAGAAGTTCTCATTCTCTCATCATCCCTACCATACCAACCAGAATTTCCTGCATTACTACTCGGGACCAACTAAGGACTCTCATTTAGCTATTTCTCATCGTAAAACCTCATCCTCCTCTTCTTTCTTATTTATAACTTTATATGGAATTATCACACCATCATTATCACAGTAAAATCATTAACCTTCTCCTTCTAACATCACCCCACTACTAAAAGGACTTCTTGAAAAGATATCTCTCATACTCTTTTCAACTCATTACTATCTTATTCTCAACACTTGACTTGATTTCAAATCTTATCATCTACCCTTTAGGTCTAAAGCTGACACTTGAAAGTTATGGACCTATTCCCTCATCTCTAAGATGGTCTACATCCCCTTTTTACAACTTAAGTACTATTTTCCCACTTATAATACCGCATTACCTAATCAGTTCTATAACCTTTTGAACATCATGAGCCTCTCAAACAAATCATAAGCCTAGCTTAGATCTATCACTTCATGAATACTCTGTTCTCTTATTCAATACATGTATTTAGTCTCCTCTAACATGATGACACATCGACATCAACTCTATTTTGGTTAAAATATACTTTATCTCATCATGACTAGTAACTATTCTTCTTCCTTCTATCAATAACTCTCTACAACATTATTATTCCTTATTCCACTCATACAGGGGACTCATCACTTATAACTGACTGGGTGCATGATTGCAATAACATAATCTGCCCCATCACTAGCTCTTTTCCTTAGATTCCTAAACCTCTGAATGTTTTTCTCTAACTCTGGGCACTTTTACTACTACTGCTCATAATTTTGTAACTCATGCTACCTTTCTGGATGAAAATACTACCCAAGCTCTAAACATACTTCCTCTTAAGGATCTCAGTTGAAACAGGGCTTAGAGAAGAGAGTAAAACTCACTTTTAGCTAAAAATGCACGATTCACAAGAATATGAGTGCGTTTTCTCGAACTAAACACTTAACTCACTCACAAGCTTCTTTCAAGCCCCTCTAAAGTCTCATGACTACCTCAAGATTTTGCTAAGAGCAACTCATTGATAAAGAACTGGCTTTAATTTTCAACCACCGCTAGTATGAGGGGTAGTCGAATAGATATGAGAACACACAAATTAGAATAAGTCTCTATGACATCTCTATTGCACGATTAAGAGTATGAAGGAAGGGAAACTTTTCTTAAATGTATGTAGTCCTTCATTTATAGAAGTGGGACCCTCACAACCATAAACAAGATCCTATTGACACGACTTCATAGACACTTTAGGACTCTTGAACTCTGTGCTCTAATACCAAGTTTTTCACGACCCGAGTCTATACCCTGGACATGGCCAGCACTCGAGAACCATTGTTGGTCCCCAAGCAAACCCTTATTCTGGCTGACTACAAGCGAAAGACTAACTCGGGCATACAAAAGCTTAAAATTGAATTAATTTCAATAGACTCAAATACTCAACTTTTTAAAAGTCTGTACAATACTCAAATAAAAGTAAATAGAAAAACTCTTCAACTCTGTCTATATATGAAGTCTCTACTATTACAGAAAGATATCGAGACATGACCCATGACATATCAAAACTACTAACTATAAGATAAAGGTGAAGTCCTTCGGAATATAAGAAGGCTCACCAAAGCTGACTGGAATATCACATGACCCAACGAAACACCTGTTGATGATCCTAAATACATGTATCTGCATCATGAAACGATACAGGCCAAATGGCTCAGTACATGGAATGTACGAGCATGTAAGGGGAATTCTAAAGCATAAATATAAGCCTGAACTAATGGAAAAGAAACATATTTACCTATTCTCAACTCACTCAACTCAACTCAATGAAATATAATTCAACTCAACTCAGAGAAAATAGAGCTCAACTCAATAATAAGATACTCAACTAAGTGAAACATAGTTCAACTCAACTCAGATAAATAGGGCTCAACTCAACAAGAAGGTACTCAATTCTGACTCAAAATACTCAGCAACAACAAAAGATGCAATATCTGGAGAGCTTTTAAAACAATAGAAAATAACTCATTTGTATGCAAAAATACAACAATAATCCAATTGTATAAAAATACAATAATAACTATGTTCGTATATAAAAATACAAATTAACTCTGTGGGAGATTCTCTAACCGACAACCATCACTATGAGCTATGTGATGATACAACGTCTAGCCCACGCTGCCAAAACTAACCTATACTTTGCCAAGGTATAGAACCTACTACTAAGTGGATCCACTAGTCTATACTAAAAGCATTAAGGAATCATCTAAAAAGTATGACCCTTTCCACCCACGTTGGCTACATGGTTTATGGGGGCCGTGAGTTGTTAGAACTCTCCCCTATATCGATGCTCAATACTACTCCCAAAATATAACTAGCTCATATATTTAAAAACAAAACTCTTTTTATGTTTTGAGATTATTACTCAAAAATCTTTCTCTTAAAAGAGATGGTACTCAAACTGTTCAAAACTCTTTTGAAAATCTCAGTTTCCTCCTATCTTAAATGTAAAAATATTTACTCTTGGGAATACTTAGTTCCTATATATCATTTTAAAGAAAATGAACTCAGCTCTACTCTTCCTCAACTCAGTGCACAAGTCTTTAAAACAAGTTCAAAACAATTTGTAAAAAGACTTCTTAAAATAGGTCGCATGCCGAATTATGGTTGTGAACGACCTAATCCAAGGTTTTCAATAACCATGAGTAGAACTCAATAATTGGAACTCAACAACTCCATAACTCAAGGAGAATGCTCGACTCGGAGGGTTCATGCAGAATTATGGGCATGAACTACTCAACTCAAGGATCAATGATACCTCTCATCTCAAGACTGCTCGACTCATAGGGTTCATGCGGAATTATGGGAATGAACTACTCAACTCAAGGACCTTCATGGGTAACATGTGATAGCCCCATGATTAGGAATATAATCCCAAAATGGTTAGGCACTCAATACTCAAGACATAGAACTTGACGACACTACTCCTCTCACAGATACTCAATTGATGGAGTTCATGCAGAATTTATGGGCATTAACGATTTGACTCAAGGGTCTAAATAACAATATGGAACTCAGTTATACGACTCTTCTCATTCTCACAAGTTACTAGAAATTGTAGAAGACTCTTAAAAAAAGACTCAAAAGGGGCTTTCTCAAAATGTTTAAAAGAATTCTCAAGACTTGACTCTTAACTCTACTGTCACGACCCAGGGGTACCTCCTAGATCTAACAAGGTGTAGAAGACCCCGAGAGACCTCATACTGGTGCGGAAATTTTTAAACATTTCAAAACAACCAAATTCTTTATAAAACGAGCGGAAGTCTAACACAATTGTCTCAAACCATCTAACCAACATGAAAAAATTATGGGACACAACCCATACAATAGTCCAAACATGAAATGAAATACATAAAAGAAAGTGGTTGTCAAATCCTCGAGTGCAATGAGGACTCACCAAATCTTCAATCCTTGATCTACTATGGTCCTATCCACAAGTATGAGAATCAATAACGTCGGACCCTACATTTGATAAGAAATGTAGGCAAGACTATGTGTTAGTACAAACATGTACTAAATATGATGGCTAGCATAAACAACATAAACATATTGGTTAATCAATGTAAACCATAAGCATAATCAATGCACAAAAATCATCATCATAATAAAGGAGGAATACTTCTCAAGCAACCTCTACTTATCCTTAATCAAGACTTGGGTCATTCACCTCTAGTCATGCTTACTTCATGGATGGCATCTCAAGCAACAATCCAAGCTATTCATTCTTCATATCATAGTCCACATTATTCATACTTACTTTTAAAGACATGGGGGTTCACCTTCTTGCCTAGCTTGCAAAGGCTAATGGGTATTCACATCTTGCCTTACTTACCTTAAGATCATGGGTACTCGCCTCCACAATTGCATCATATGACACGGATACTCGCCTCCACATCATTACAAAAGGATCATGGGTACTCCCTTCCATGTCCATTCATCATAATAGGAATGTGGGGAATCACGTCTTGTTCAATCCTAAGAAGTATAGGAAATCACCTCATATCCTTCTCATATGGAGGTTGAAGGTAGTCACATCTAGCCTCACCAATAACATAGTCTTTTAGTCTAGAATCATTTTAGGTGAGCAATCCTTTCAACCTAGAATCATTCATGTGAGAAAGCCTTTCACATTCATACCTAAGCAATTCACGTGGGAAGTATTGCTTCCACAACAATAACATCAATTACCAACAATTCACATCATACGCTTTACTCTCAAAGTACTACATCTCATGATCATCATTTATGCTTTATTCTCAAGCAATTTACATCATACAACATCAATCCCTCAAGGATAAGCCTAAACCCATAAAGTTTCCCTTCATGGCATCAACCCAATTATATCAATTTTAGGTTAGAATCATGGAATAGGCATGGGTACATGTAATTTCATCCTAAAAACATGTAATTCTATCAATTCAATCATAAGCAATCATAATCCACTCAATTGGATCAACACTCATCATAACCCATAACATTGGAAGAACCCTAACTAGAATTGGAGAATTTTTCTTCAATTTGGAGAATTCTAGGGGACTCCATGGAAAGAAGGATTCCATGGATGAAAAAGCCATCATAACTTGATTACAAAGCCCACAAGAAGCTTGAAGATTGGAGAGTTGAACTTGACCTAGCTTCAACTCTTCCTTCTGCTTCCACCTTCTAGAGAGAGAATATTTTAGAGAAGAGTTTTGGCATTTCTTTTGGAATTTGAGAGAATGAATTGAATGGGTGAATTTTAGGGGTTCAAAATAACTATATATGTATAGGCAAAACAACACCACTTTGATTTAATAAAAATAGGAAAAGACCCATATTCCCCTAAAATAATCGCCAGGCACGACCGACGAACCCCCGACCGACGGACCGTGGCCAGGACGACGTACCATCCTGCACGACCTTCGTTCGATAATCGGAGACTGATTTCTAGATCTTTGACCTACAGACCTTGGACCACAGACCGTGGTCTGACCGACGGTCCGTTGGTCAGGCAGTGGTCCTGAGGTCTGAGCATTGGCTTGGGGTGACCAACCACAGGCCCTCCCTATGGTTCGTGGGCTCAGTCCACTGGCCGTGGGTGGCCTTTCGAGGATGGCACCTGCAATTTTGCTAAAATGGTTGTTTTGCCTCGTTTCGAATCTAGGGTGTTACATTATCTCCCCATTGGGATCATTCGTCCTCGAATGAAATTCTAGCACTTATTTAAATGAAACGACTCAAGACTAGCAACCCATTATGCATGCAACTCATCAAAATGCACAAAATCTAGGAGGAAACATCAACTCCGAGCCAAACATATTTAATGCATCATAAGGGAGTAGGAACTACATCTAACAACCCAATATGCATGAAATTTTCAGATTTCTTACATTCAAGGAGGAGCTATCATCTGCAAACTAAAAGGCATGCTCAACACAATCTGATAGAGCTTATATGCAATCTATACTCAAAGCACACATTCAAGGAGGAAATCTCCACTCCAAGTCAAGGCATTGTTCAACAATTCATCTCATGAAGTCTATAGGCAACTCATACTCAATGCACAACAATCATGAGTAAAATAAATCACATAAGTCATTTCTTTCAAAACTTAAGCTTTTTCATGAACATGCATATCAAGGAAATCATGGAAACACATAAAACACACATGACTTCTAATCATAGAACAAGCCAAGAGGAAATTCATTACCTCAAGCTAGAGTAGGAGTAGAAGGAAAAAGATAAGGATATCGGGATTTCATATCGCCTCGGCCTCCCAAGTAGCACCCTCAACTAGTTGATTCCTCTACAAAACCTTCACGAAAGTTATTTCCTTGTTTCTCAATTTTTTAACTTGCCAGTCAAAAATCTCTACCGAAACGTCCTCATATGAAAGGTTCTCATCAACTCCCAACCTTTCTAAGGAAACTATGGATGTCAGATCTCCAACACACTTCTTAAGCATAGAGACATGGAAAATGAGATGCACGGTTGCTAACTCATTTGGCAAATCTAACTCATAAACAACCTTACCCACACACCTCAAAATCATATATGGGCTTACATAGCGGGGACTAAGCTTCCCCTTCTTGCCAAACCTCATCACACCCTTCATGGGTGAGATTTTCAAGTAACCAAGTCATTAACTTCAAACTCTATATCCCTTTCTTCTCACATCGGCATAGGAATTTTGTCAGCTTTGGGCTGTTCTCAACCTTTCTCTAATAAGTCGGACCTTCTCCATAGACTCATGAACTAACTCAGGTCCGATCAAGGCAACTTCACCCACTTCAAACGACCCTATAGGAGATCTACACCTCCTATCATTTAGAGCTTCAAAGGGGGCCATACCGATACTAGAATGGTAGCTATTATTATAAGTGAACTCTATTAATGGCAAGTGATCATCCCAAACCTCCTTTGAAATCGATGACACATTCTCTCAACATATCCTCTAAAGTTTGGATCGTTCCCTCTGCTTGCCCATCGGATTTTGGGTGAAAAGTCGTGCTAAACTTCACTTTCGTGCCAAGACAGTTTTGGAATGACTTCCAAAAGTGAGAAGTAAATTGGGTACCTCTATCGAAGATAATGGACAAGGGCACACCATGCAATCTTATCATTTCCCTCAAATATAACTTAGTATAGTCTTCTGTCGTATAAGAAACCTTGATGGGAATGAAATGGGCCGATTTTGTCATTCGGTCTACTATGACCCAAATTGAATTATATTGTCGCCGAGTACGTGGCAACCCTACTATAAAGTCCATATTCAAGTGTTCCCACTCCCAAGTAGGATTACTAATGTCTTGGGATAAACCTCCCAATTTCTGATGCACAACTTTCACTTGTTAGCAATTTGTATACTTAGCCACAAATCTCGCAATAGCCTTCTTCATCCCATTCCACCAATAGATCTCCGCAAATTACTGTACATCTTGGTGTCTCCCGGGTGAATGGAATATCGAGAACTATGGGCTTCTGTCAAGATTTGTTCCCTTAAGTCATCAATATTTGGAACACGTAATCGACCTTGGTATCTAAGTACACCTTCTCTCCCTTGGGAGAAAAACTCAATGGACTTTTTGAGCACCGCTTCCTTCAATTCTACCAAAGTCGGATCAAGACATTGCTTAGCTTTCACATCACTCACGAAAGATGATTCGGAACCATTACGAACCATAACACCACCCTTGGTTGAATCCACTAGTCGAACACCCAAACGGGCCAATCTATGTACATCTCGTACCAATTATTTCTTATCGTCATCGATGTGAGCAACACTACCCATAAACAACTTACTAAGAGCATCCGTCACTACATATGCCTTTCCGAGGTGATAGAGAACACTCATATCATAATCCTTCAATAACTCAAGTCACCTTCTCTGACGAAGATTCAGATCTTTATAATTAAACACATATTGCAAGCTTTTGTGATCAATGAACACATCTACGTTGACACCATACAAATAATGCCTTAATATTTTTAAGGCAAAAACCATTGCCGCTAACTCAAGATCATGGGTCGGATAATTCTTCTCATGGATCTTTAGTTACCTTGAAGCATAGGCAATAACCTTACCATTTTGCATAAGCACACATCCCAACCCAATTCTAAAGGCATCACAATAAACAACAAAGCCATTCGTACCTTCTGGTAAAGTCAAAACTGGAGCGGAAGTAAGTCTATCTTTCAACTCTTGAAAAAAATTTCTCACATAATTCGGACCATACAAACTTAGCCTTCTTTTGAGTCAAGGTCGTAAAAAAAGAGGCAATTGAAAAGAAACCTTCAACAAACCTTCTATAATAACCGCTCAAACCCAAAAATCTTCTAATATCCAGAGGATTTAGACGTCTAGGAAAACTCTTGACCACATTCGTCTTCTTAGGATCTACCTCAATACCCTTGCTTGACACAATATGACCAAGGAAAGCTACAGACCTTAATAAAAATTCACATTTTCTAAACTTTGCAAAATGTTGTTGGTCCTTGAGGATTTGCAATACGATCCTCAAATGATCATTATGCTCATTCTCACTTCTTGAATAGATCAAAATATCATCGATAAACACAATCACAAACATGTCAAGATAATGTCTAAACACTCTATTCAGCAAGTCCATAAACACAACTGGATCGTTAGTAAAACCAAAGGACATCACCAAGAACTCATAATGACCATATCGGGTTCTAAAAGCCATTTTGGAATATCTTCTTCTTTCACCCTCAATTGGTGATAACCCGACCGGAGGTCAATCTTAGAGAAGTAACGCGCACCTTGGAGTTGATCAAACAAATCATGTATCCTTGGAAGAGGATACTTGTTCTTAATGGTCACCTAATTCAACTGTCGATAATCAATACACATTCGGAGTGAACCATCTTTCTTCTTAATAAACAATACTGGAGCACCCCATGGAGAGATACTCGATCTGATGAAACCCTTATCTAATAGATCCTTCAACTCCTTAAGTTTTGCCGGAGCCATGCGGTGAATAAAGATACATTGTGTATCTGGAGAAGGTCAATACCGAAGTCTATTTCCCGCTCGGGAGGAATACCGGGTAAGTCATCTGGGAACACTTCCAGAAACTCAGTTACGATGGGGACCAACTCAAGAGAATGGGTTTCAGAATTTACATCCCTCACCCTTACTAGATGGTAAATGCAACCCTTAGAAATAATCTTTCTAGCTTTAAGACAAGAGACAAACTGACCCTTAGGCATAGAATTTCCCCCCTTCCACTCTAGGAAAGGTTCATTTGGAAACTGAAATTTGACTACCCGAGTTCTACAATCAATAGAAGCATAACATGAATGCAACCAATCCATACCAAGGATGACATCAAAGTCTAACATATCAAGCTCTACCAAGTCAACAGGGGTAACCCTATGGGATAAGAATATGGGACATATTCTATAGACCCTCTTAGCCACCACAGAATCACCAACATTGGTAGAGACAGAAAACAGTTCTAATAACACATCGGGGAGTACATCAAACCTCATGGCCATATATGGAGTCACAAAGGACAAAGTAGCACCGGCATCAAGTAAAGCATATACATCTATTTGGAAAACTTTTAACATACCGGTCACCAGGGGAACTCTCTTGATCACCTCTAGTCTGGAGGGCATAGAATCGGTTCTGCTTAGGAGCACTTGCACCCGAACCACTTAGACCGGATGAAGGGTAGGGTTGAACCTTACGACGAGTATCTACCTCATTCTTAACAACCGAAAGACAATTCCTTATCTTGTGATCCATCTTACCACACCCATAGCAAGCATTGGAACCTGCTAAACACTTACCCTCATGATTTCTCCCACATTTAGCACAAGTAGGCATCAAAGACCTACTGCCAACTCCTTGAGGTTTAGGGTTAGACACCCTTTCTTTGTTAGACCTTAGAGGTGAATTAGAAGAACCTTGCCTAGAGAAATTTTCTCGAAACCTTGAACGTCCCCATCCAGCGGACCTAGAATATGAAAAGTTACCATCATCCGTTCTTACCCTCATTGCTTCCCTAGATCTTTCCTTAAGCTTTTCCTTTTCAATCTGTTGGGCATGCACTATAAGACGAGAAATGTCCATGTCATGGACAAGCATAGCGGTGCGGCATTCTTTGACTACCATGTCAGACACATCCGACACAAACTTACTCATCTTAGCCCTACGGTCTGCCACAATAAAAGGAGCATATTTGGATAATTGAGTGAACCTCAAAGCATATTCCCTCACACTTATATTTCATTGCAGAAGGTTAATGAACTCAAGCACCTTGGCCTCTCTCATCTCAAGAGGGAAGAATCTATCAAGAAAAGCACTTTTAAACCCTTCCCACTCTATGGAACCCGCTTCTTTCGGCCTTGCCTCTTTCCATTGGTTGAACCAAATCTGAGAAACCCCTTTGAGTTGATAATCGGCCGATTCCAACTTCTCTACCGGAGTCACTCCCATAATAGCAAGTATCTTATAGACCTCATCAATAAACTCTTGAGGATCTTCCTCAACTTTGGAGCCATAAAATTCCGGAGGGTTCATCCTTGTAAATTCCCTCACTTTTGTCACCGTCGTACCCCTATTTGAGTTCACGGGGGCTACCACCTCTCTATTGGATTGGGCTATCACGGCTTGAGCCAACACTTGGAAAGATGACCGAAACTCCGCATTTGATACATTTTCAACCAAAGGATCAATCGGAGTTTGAGGAGGAGCTTGGGGAGGAACTTTTTGGCCCACATTGTCTCCCTCAATCCTTCTAGCATTAGCCCTTCTAGTAGTTATATCCTAAAAACGATTGGGTAAGGATTAGGAGAATGACCTTATAGAGCTAAACTCTATGGAACGACTTAGACAAATGAAGAAGTGAAGTTTCCTAAACATCGAGTAGGCTCTCATTCATAAATGTGGTGTGCTTCACACTTATGAACAAGACTCTACTTGACGTGGTTTGAGACATTCTAGAACCATTCTAAACCTTGTGCTCTGATTACCAAGTTTGTCACGACCCAGGGGTACCTCCTAGATGTAACAAGGCGTACAAGATCCCGAGAGGCCTCATACAAGCCACTTAGCGTATCATAACACAAAGTAATAGAAAATGGTGCAGAAATTTAAAACATTTCAAAACAATCAAAGTCTTTATAAAACGAGCGGAAGTCTAATACAATTGTCTCAAACCATCTAACCAACATGAATAAATCTTGGGACATAGCCTATACAATAGTCTAAACATGAAATGAAAGACAAAAAAGAAAGTGGTGGTCAAATCCTCGAATGCTATGAGGACTCACCAAATCTTCAATCCTTGATCTACTATGATCCTAGCCACAAGGGTGAGAATCAATATCGTCGGACCCTATATTTAATAAGAAATGTAGGCAAGACTATGTGTTAGTACAAACATGTACTAAATATGATGGCTAGCATAAACAACATAAACATAATGGTTAGTCAATGTAAACCATAAGCATAATCAATGCACATAAATCATCATCATAATAAAGGAGGAATACTTCTCAAGCAACCTCTACTTATCATTAATCAAGACTTCGGTCGTTCACTTCTAGTCATGCTTACTTCATGGAAGGCATCTCAAGAAACAATCCAAGCTATTCATTCTTCATAACATAGTCCACATTATTCATACTTACTTTTAAAGATATGGGGGTTCGCCTCCTTTCCTACCTTGCAAAGCCTAATGGGTATTCACCTCTTGCCTTACTTACCTTAAGATCATAGGTACTCACCTCCACAATCTCATCATATGAGATGGGTACTCGCCTCCACAACATTTCAAAAGGATCATGGGTACTCGCCTCCATGTCCATTCATCATAATAGAAACATTGAGAATCACCTCTTGTTCAATCCTAAGGAGTATGGGATTCCTAAACCCATAAAGTTTCCTTTCATGGCATCAACCCAATTATTTCAATTCTAGGTTAGAATCATGAAATAGGCATGGTTACATGTAATTTCATCCTAAAATATATAATTCAATCTATTCAATCATAAACAATCATAATGCACTCAATTGGATCAACACTCATAATAACCCACAACATTGGAAGAACCATAACTAGAATTGGGGAATTCTAGAGGACTCCATGGAAGGAAGGATTCTATGGATAAAAATGCCATCATACCTTGATTACAAAGCCCACAAGAAGCTTGAAGATTGGAGACTTGAACTTGACATAGCTTCAACTCTTCCTTCTTCTTCCACTTTCTAGAGAGAGAATATTTGAGAGAAGAGTTTTTGGGATTTGAGAAAATGACTTGAATGGTTGAATTTTAGGGGTTAAAAATACTTATATAGGTGTTTTATACTTAGGCAAAATGACACCACTTTGATTCAATCAAAACCGAAAAAGACCCATCCCCTAAATAACCGCCAGGCACGACCGATGGACCGTGGCCAGGACAACAGACCATCCTGTATGGCCGTCGTTCGATGGTCAAAAATTGGTTTCTGGACCTTGGACCTACAGACTTTGGACCACGGACCGTGGTCTGACCAACGGTCCGTTGGTCAGGCCGTGGTCCTGAGGTCTGAGCATTGGCTTGGGGTGACCAAGCATGCACCCTCCCTACGGTCCATGGCTTAGTCCACAGGCCGTGGGTGGCCTCTCGTGGATAGAACATGCAATTTTGCTGAAATGGTTGTTTTGCCTCGTTTCGAATCAGGGGTGTTATATCTACCTTGGAGTTGAATTATGAATTAAAGGTTATGATTCATGTTATGAATGATTTCTAGGTATTTAGAAGTAGTTTAGTTTGTTTAGAATCAATAGGATTCGAAGGAACCCTTTTAAAGAACTCAAATCGATAGTTGATCTCGAAGGATTCACAATTTAACTCAAAAAAACTTTCTTGAACTCTACTCTTAACTCTTCCTTGAATTTGAATTATGAATTCAAGGACCATATCTTGATATATAGGATTTCTTGATGATTGGATGTAGGTTGGATAGTAAAAATCACTAAGAGAGCGAATACATGTTTTGAAAGATCGAATAAGGAACGAAGAACGGAGGCGGAAGGGACCTGATATCCCTGGCGCAGCAGTGGCGCACCGCGCCAGCCCTCAGTTGACTTAGGCTGGTCTGGGGTGTACTGCTGGCGCAACAGGGGCGTGCCACCCCAACCACGTTCCAGACGAATCCAATGAACTTTTCTTCAATATTTTTCAGCTCTACCTCGTCTAATTTCGAATGATCTCCTCTAAACTCTTTTAGATCCTTAAACCCAACCTAATTACAGAGAATTCTACACCAAAAACTCACCAATAACAACACTCATTCGCAACTGTCGCCTCAAGAATTCAACAAGGACTTCATTATCAAAAACGAAGCACAAAACTTCAAGAACTTAACAAGATTATCAATATACCCAATCTCATGGATAAAATTCATAAAAAATAAACTCATGATTGACGTGTGGGCGAACAAACCCAATACTATGGAAACTTACATACCTCTTAGGATAAAATTCTTGGCGAAATCCCTTGAAGAATTGCAAAAATCTTGAACGCTCTTCCTTTTCTCCTCTTTTCCTCTTCTTGAACTCCTCTAAAAACCCTAAGCGTATTTTAGGAATAACTAAAATTGATTCTAATCAGTTTAGACTCCTGAAACCTTACTAAAAACATTTAAATCTGATTGGGTAAGGAAGGGATCAAAATACCCCTCATATATTCGGGTAACTTTCCTTAATTGGACAGCCTACTTCAAATGGTCATATCTCCCTCATGCGAGCTCGAAAATTATCAAACTTAGTGGCATTTGAAAGAGGACTCATAGATCTTTCTTTTGATATCTTATGAGTCTTCTAACTCATCTTGCGCTAAAAGTTATGGTTCTTTGAAGTTGACTCAACACTTAAAAGAACTTAGGAATGACTTGAATGAACTCTCTTCTCAAACCCTAAGCGTATTTTGATTTATGAAAACTGACCCAAATTAGATTTTTTCCCATAATATTACTAAAATTCGTTTTAAGCTGATTGGATAAAGAAAAGACCAAAATACTCCTCATATTTTTGGGTAACTTTCCTTAATTGGACAGGCCGACTTCAAACGGGCATATCTCCCTTATTCGAGCTCGAAAATTAGCAAACTTGGTGGCGTTGGAAAGAGGATTCCAAGACCTTTCATTTGATATCTTATGGGTCTCTTAAATTAGAGTCAATTCCCTAAATAGTCACCCAAGTTGAGGAAATTGCCTTGAAATATCATTTATGTTTCATTTAGGACCAAAATATCACTCAACTATTACTACTTTCCTCCAAATATATTTGACACTTCAAAAGCCTCACTCTCTCCTAATTGGCATGACATGTCATTACGAATTTTTTTAAAATAATAGACTAATTTAATTCATCAAACTCATTTAACTAAAATAATGATCGTATTATCTTTTTTAAAAGAGAATATTAGTTTATTAAGAATAAATTTTCATAATTAAGAATCTTTTATCATAATTAAGCTTTTTTTTTTATGTTATGAAGAATAGGTTTTTAAAACGTACTATAATATCATCAATTTTGAATATTTATAAACACATACATTCAAAAAAAA